>CAUYRH010052103.1:0-12770 GCA_963574655.1 Perodicticus potto | reverse complement strand
ACTTCACGACCGTCCGATCTATGGATGGATGGATGGATGGATAGATGGAGAGAGTGATGGATGGAGGGATGGATTGATGGAGAGATGGATGGAGCGTTGGATGGATGGATGGATGGAGAAAGAGATGGATGGATGGATGGATGGATAGATGGATGGAGAGATGGATGGATGGATGGATGGAGAGATGGATAGATGGATGGAGAGATGGATGGAGAGAGAAATGGATGGATGGATGGATGGATACATGAGTGGATGGATAGATGGATGGATGGATGGATGGATGGATGGATGGATGGATGGATAGATGGATGGAGAGAGAGATAGATGGATGGATGGAAAAAGAGATGGATGGATGGATGGAGAGATGGATGGATGGAAAGATGGATGGAGAGATGGATGGATGGATGGATGGATGGAGAGATGGATGGATGGATGGAGAAAGAGATGGATGGATGGATGGAGAGATGGATGGATGGATAGATGGATGGATGGAGAGATGGATGGATGGATGGATGGATACATGAGTGGATGGATGGATGGGTAAATGGATAGATTGATGGATGTATAGGTGGACAAATGAGTGGTGGATCTCAGAGTATGAATCCTGACCACCTCCCTATATTATTAAGGACAAAGGTCCCAATTCTGCCTCTACTCCCCATCCCAGGCCTAGATAAGAGTAAACCCCTATGAAAATCCCGATGCCAGCTTCAAGGTGTGTGGACTCCCCAGAGACTAGTCTCATAGTGAAACCACTGCAACCAGCCTATGAAGCTCTCAGTCTGCCATCCTCACTACCCCACAGAGACTCAAGGATCAGAAATGACAACCAAGTTTAATCAAATCTAGTTCTCCAGCCGCCTTCTATACGGTGACCCAATTCTACCTCTCTTTGAGACATCAGAATGAGAATGTTTGAGAGTACCCTGAGACCACAGGGAAACTAAGTCAGAGAAACAGAGAGAATAAGACCAGACTTGTCAAGATCACACAGCCTTGGGTTCTGATGATAAGCTTGATCTGGGTGGAAAGGTCTTAAAACACCATTTTCACATCCCGGCAGGGAATGCCTAGCAGTTCCCTGGGACCCTCTGCCATGAGTACAATATTACAGTTCTCTCTTTTCCAATTGTGTGCTTGGGGCCCAAACACAGCCATCATGCCTGTGGAAGGGAAAACTGATCAGCCTCGAGACATCCCCTGACTTCACAGGCAGCCCTGATAATTCACCAGACGCCTTTAAACACATCTGGAATGGTTTTCCAGGCCAAGGAAGAGGATGGAATACTCCTCAGGTCAAGCAAAGTGTCCCCTTGGTTGCCCATATCCTCAGCCTGGCATTCAGAGCATGTGCCTCTGGGTCTTGGCCCATCTCCCTGCCTCATGTTGATCTTCTAGCAGGGATATAGCCACACAAGGCCTTTGCAAATTCTATTTGTCCCTTCTGCACAGATGCAGTTTCCTACTTCATTCTGGTAGAACTTTCATTCCTCCTAAAATGCCAGCTCTGCCCCCACCCCTGAGCCTTTCTTCCCACCTGGATTCTCCCTTCTCTCTATCCCAGCATCCAGTTCCTTGATGGCCTCGTGATGAGATTACCTCCCAACCTGGCCTGTGATCTCCATGCAACAGAAACCTTGTCAAACAGTCTGGATAGCTGGCCCCTACCTGATCAACCCCAGAACCTGGTACTTTGGGGAGTCAGTCACTGCAGTCCTGACTCTCGGAACACTTACTTGACCACTCCTGAAATTGCAGGGCTCAGTCTTGAGATGTGGTTGCTTCTGAAATCCTCATGCTAGCTTGGGTGAGTCCTCGGTCCTGCAGAGAAATGCAGGCCTTTAGCAACTCAGGTCATCCTCCAGGGGCTAAGGATGCTCAATGTCACATTAGTGTTAGTCTTTTCCCTCTGGTCCCTACAATGTCCCTGCTCACAGATGCATCCCCAGCACCCAACACCAGCCTGACACAGGCTTTATTGAAGAAATGAATGCAGTTCTCAGCTCAGCAGCTTCTGAGCTGTCTACATCTGTAGCTTCCCCATCCCCTGGGTGATACGGTACGATGACATAGGTTCAGAGCTGAAGAGGCTTGGGATTGAGTCCTAGTTTTGCCTCCTCCCAGAGCAGGAAGGAGGGCAGGTCGCCAAGTGATGACGTGTAATTCTGGAGTGTGAGACTCAGAGGTGTGAGGGCACAGAGGCACGTGGTATGACGGCAGCTTCAGGGCGGTGCCACCCGCCCCAGAATGCTCCCGCACTCCTCAGGGCCTGCCTTTGCCCCCTTTCGTCTCTGCCCTGGGCTGTCCTGCCTGACCCTGAGCTCTGCTTGCTGCTGCTGCCGGGGCAGGTAGATCTGGGAGGGCCAGGCTGGGCCATTTCCTCCCTTCCCTTCCCGCCCCGCCCTCCTGCCCGCAGCCAGCTGTGTGGCAGACATTCCTAGGCCTGCTCATTGATATTCAGGAATGGAACTCGAGCCGGCTCCACTGCCCAGAGCGGGCAGGCACTCAGGCCCTCTGCCCAGGCTCTTCTGCCCATGTTGGGAGGGCTGAACACCCTCACCAGCCCAAAGAGCATCCCAGGCCACAGACACCAGAGGCTGGATGTCTGGGGCAACCAAGGCCTGCAGCAGAGACCTCTCAATAGGCCCAGGGCACCAGGGCGTGGGTGGCTGAGGCCACCTGACTCACTGCACAGTGCTCCTGCTCCACCAGCCCCCAAGCTGCAAGCGTCCCTGGAGCTCCCTGGTCTTCCAGGTGCTTCCCAGTCCTTCCCAGCCCGGGAGGCCCTATCCGAGGCCCCACGGAGGGAAGGGGCTGGATCCTGGCTTGGGGCTGGCTGGCCTTCTCAGCGGGAAGGCTGGGAGGCCCCTCCCTCACAGCCGCCTGTTTGCCAAGCCCCCACCTCGCACCTCTGGGGTTTTGCAGATGGGCTTGTTTTTCCTTGCGGTGTGAAAGAGCCGGTCATTGCAGGGGCCTCCTCCCCTCCAAGCAGCTGGCTCAGGCCAGCCACAACTCCCAGCTCCTGAGGAGATGGCCCCTGACCCAGGGGTCATGGGTTGGGGAGAGGTGGTGCCCTCCCTGGGCCAGCTGGGACTGGTCTTAGGGGGCCCAGCCCCCAGTCCTCAGGCTCCTACTCCAGAAGGTGGCAAAAAGGCCTCTCTACCCGCTCCTTGGAGCACGACATAAGCACCCCACCACCACCTTGTAGCTCTCATCACACCTCTGGGCCTCAGTGGAATCCTTATCAGGCCCAAGTGCCCACCGAATGACCCAGGGCAAGGCCTCACATCCCTGAAAGGTGGTCCATCCATCAGACATCATTCCACAAGCTCTTGTCTCCTTAGTCTCTGCACAGTTTCTCCCCTAGCCCAATGTCCCACCTGCCCTCCTGCCCTAACTCTCTGTTGGTGCCCCACAGAACTCCAGCCCCATAACCAGCACGCTCCCTCACACATCCAGCTTCCTCCGTCCCCATCCAGAGCAGCCTCTGTCTTTAAGGCATCATCTCCCTTTGTCCTCCTCAGGGGAGGCTGGCTGTCCTATCATCTTAGAGAAAGGAGATGGAGGCAGAGCCCCCTTGCTCCCCATGGCCACTTTCTGACCAACGCTGCCCAACATTCTTTGAAGAACACCTGCTTCTTCCCTTGGGCTCAGGCTATTTGGCCTCACACGCCCATTACCTGTGTCCACAACCTCCTGGCCCTCTGATCCGGCGAGACCTAGCATCACTTCGACACACCTATGGACATCCCAACCAGTGTACTGGCCTCTCTGTCTTGGACTTTCTGTCCCATCGCCCCTGCTCCACCCCAAATCAGCTGTGATTCCTTATCATCACAGAAACTACTCCACCTCGGCCATCAAGGATTGACACGCTGCACCCTACACTGGCAGCCCCCTCTCCATCGCAGCCACTCCACGGTCCCTCTCTGCTCCTCCACTCTCCCTCACCCTGGCTGCCCATCCTCCCCTCGGGAAGTGGGCTTGTCATGACCTCCATAAAGAAAATGGAGGCCATCAGGCAGGGTCCCGGCCTCCCTTCCTCAGCTCTCCTCCTGCCCTTACCTTGGAGATAGTGGCGCAGCTGCCACCCAGGCCCAGTCCCTAGCCCTGGGCTCTCCGTTCCGTCCTTTCAAACATCTTGCTCTCACCAATCCTATCTCTCCTGAATCTCCTTTTTCACCTTCTCAGCTAGGTCTGTCCTGTCAGAATTTTTTTAATATTCCAGTTTCTCCCATCTTAAAATAACTAGGGAGGTGTCCTGGTCTTCGTTCCACTTCTCAACAAAATTTCTCCGAATTGTCTAGGCTCTCTCTCCTCACCTCTCTTCCATTCTTCAACCCACTTCAGTTACGCTTTCAACCACACACTCCTGGAGCCTGTCTACACCATCAAGCCCAGGAGCCCAGGTCAGTCTCTGGCATCCTAGGCCTTAGCTCTCCCCCCTCCTTCAAAGCCTCTACTCTTCCTCCTGGTTTGCTCCCACCTCTGGCTGCTCCTTCGGTCTCCCTCGGAGCCAACATGACCAAAGTCCCAGTTTCCCTAGGACTGGGGAGCGGTTGTTCATCCTATTTGGGGTGCCACCTTCTCTGTTCCTATTGAGTTCCCAGAACTTGCCACTTATCTCCCCACTGTGCGTGCCTACTCCAAATGTCATCTCCCATCCCTGCACCTGTAAATAAGTCCCACATGCCAGTGACTCTGAAAGGTAGGACTCTGAGCCCAGCCCTCTTCTGAGCTGTTTGTACCATCCTCTCTTGCTGTGCTCCCAGCTCCTCCAAGGCAGGGTCACATATAACCCCCTCCTGTGTCCTCACTATCTCATGGCTTCACAGGACCTGTAATGATCAAGTTAGTTATAGTAGCAGCTAGCACAGATTGAGTGCTTGCCACGTGCCATGTTCTACTCAAAGTGCCTTGTATGAGGTGGCTCATTTAATTCTCCCCACGATACCACCATGGCTGTGCATGTTAGAAGAATGGAAACCAAGGCCACAGAGGAGCAGTAACTCACCCAGGATCTCACTGCTAGGAAGCTTGGGACCAGGACACTGCCCAGCAGCTGGCTCTACAGCCCACAGCCTGATGTGCAGTCTGGGGCCCACATCCCACTGCTCGAGTTGAGTTGAACTGAGTTTACCTCCCAACATAGCAGAAGCAAGATCCTAGAGTTCAACCAACTCCTCCTACTTTTAGAACCACAGCCAGAAGTACCATTTGCCAAGAACTCAAGAAATATGTAAGGGAGTGGTTAAAAGCTTAATCTGGAGTCAGTCTTAGTGGTTTTAAATGCCAGCTCTTTCTCTTACTAACTCTTGGATCTTGCTTGACAAGTCATTTATTTCTCTTCACAATGGGGAGATAATAATAGTAAAGATTGAGTGAGATAACATACATACAGCGCACCCCATGGCAGCAGGGACAGATGAGCAACAAGTATATATCTAGCGTACACTATGCATTAGACATGAGTGGGACACTGGGATGCAGAATTGAAAAACAGTGACTTGCGGGGGGCGGTGTTTACAATCACAAGTGCAGGAAAACCAACCCCTGTACAATTTGGTCTCTTTGACAACTGAGTTACGAAGCTGTGTCTAAAACCAGCTTGTGCTTGGGGTAAAAGGGAAGCCATGTGATCATTCATTTTCTGCCTCAGTGCCTTTGCACAGGCTACTCCCGCACCCCTGTCTAACTGGAAACTCCCTACTCAACCTTTCACACCCAGCCCAAGCATTTACCCCTCTGTGAAGTTGCTTCTGATTCCCAACAAATAGAATCAGTCTCTCTTTCCCCTGGCTAGCCTTTGTATCTTGTATAATAAATTCATACCAGGGTAATTCATTCATTCACAAATTCTTTAGACAAACATTTGCTGAGTACCTAGGTAACTATTAACAGGCATTGAGATCACAAATCATAGCTAAACGCTAACATCTATTGAGAACTTATTAGGAGCCAGGAAGTTTTAAAAGCATTATGTATAATCTTTTCAGCTACCCTATAAAATAGGAGGTGGTTGTCCTGAGCCCTCTCCTCCTGTCTTCCGGAGTCTACTCCAGTCCTCTGCCCTTCCATCACTGCCAAGTTTCTGGGACACCAACGACCTCCTGTTTTCAGCCCTCATTCCCCTCAGTCTACCAGTTAGTGTCTCCATTCTACAGATGGGCTACACTGAGACACAAAGAAATTGAGTTTCTTATCTGGACCTCACAGCTAGTCAGTGAGGAAGACAGGACTGCTGCCTGGACCCTTACCCACTCGGCCACACCCCTCTAACAAGGCTGAATGAGTCACAGTTCCTGCCCTTTAGTTTCTCTCAGGCACATCCCCTGCTCATTTCCAGGGTGACCCACTGACCTGGTTTGCCCGGGACTGGGAGTTTCCCAGACATAAGACTTTCAGTGCTAAACCTGGGAAAGTCCCCTCCTAAGCAGGACAAGCTAACCATCCTAGTCTTCCCATGAAAATGTCATGGAACCAGGTTCACACCCACATCTGTCAGACTCCACACCAGCCCTCCAAGCAGCCTCCAGAGGAAAGAAAGAAGCTGGGGCCAAGTGGGCCGGGGATGCTATCCAAAGGCAAGGAAGCCCCTACTGGTTGTTGGTCCTGGCCCTCCCTGTCCCATAAGAACTGTAAGCTAGACAAAACAGGGGTGTGGAGGGGCTGGCCAGAGGCCCTCTGAGCCTGTGCTGGGCTCACCTCATTCTCAGAGCCAGGTCAAGTCTCCACTGAGGGACACAGCTCCTGCCTGGCCCTTCCCCTCCCTCAGCCTCCTTGCCCCTCTCAATACAGGGAAAAGCTGAGATGGTACTTTGTCTACTCAGCCAGGACTGGAGAGGACCCAGTCCTGTTTTGTTCTGCCCTTTCTGGCCTGAAGGAGGGGAGGGTCCATTTAAACGGGCTACAATATCTCCCCTCTTCTCCCCAGCCTGCCTGGGCCTCAGGATGCACTCAGACACCCTCCCTGCTTAACAGCAGAGGACAGGATGAAGTCCCAGAAAGGGATGAGAAATAAGAATAGGGTAAGTAGCACAATGCCTGGAAAGACAAAGCCTTCAGTAAATGCTGAATCAATCCACTAGCATAAAAATATGCCGAACAATTCCCATCTTCAAACCTACTTCACCCACACACCTGTCATCAGCTATCACCTTGGGTTTTTCCTCATTCTTTACATTTGGTCAAACATCTCAAGAGCCCGTGTTCACACTCTCCACTTCTTCTCCTGCTGTTGTTCTGAATCCACTCCAGTCCTCTGCCCTTCCATTACTGCCAAGTTTCTGTGACACTGAAGACCTCCTGTTTGTAGCCCTCATCCCCCGCAAACTACCAGCAGTGTCCACTGGATGTGGGTGATCTCTATCCCCTGTCTAAAACCTGCTGGGCACTCAGCCCAAGACCCCCTCTTTCCTTATTCCCCCTTCCCCACTCCAGCCACTCTGTCCTGGCTGCCTTAGCTGATTACAGCCTATCCTATTGCCCCTTAACTATTGGGGTGCCCCAGGGCTTCGCTGTGGACTTTTCCATCCCTACTAACTCCCCCGGGGACAGGTCTCGGCAGTGTTGCTTCTTTGAATGTGCTTTCTGCACTCTGACTGCTCCTAAACATAGACCTTCAGTCCAGACCTCTTCCAGACTTGCTGCTCCAAGTGTCCTCAGTACCTGCCTATGTCGAGATCTTTGCACTCTTGCTTTCTGTATATTATTTATCACCAAATATCTGCAAAGCTGGCTCCAGGACACCTCCTCCAGCCACATCATGTAATACTTTCATGAACACCTGCCCCAGGCCTGTTTTATCTCTCTATATCATTTCTCATGACTGTCATATTATTTATTTATTTGGTGATATCTAAGAGAATGTAATCTCCTTCAGTGCTGGTACTTCTTTACTTTGTTTAGTGCTTTATCTCCTGTACCTTTAATAAAAAATGTATACATATACATATACCCCATTACCACACACACATCAGATATGCTCTGATACTGTACCTGACCAATACCCAGCATGTATACAGTGAGTATACAGTAGATGTTTGTGGAATGGATGAATGAATGAACAAAGTTGTAAATAATGAACAAGTAAGTGGTTAAATAATGGGTGAATAAACTAATCAAAAATACATTAGTAGGAATTAAAAGGGAGCACAGTAACACAATATCAGTCAACAATACAAAGGAATGAATTCCTGACACCTGCAACCACATGGGCAAATGCTCAAATGATTAAGCTAAGCAAAAATGGCCAGAAAGAAGAGTCTATAACATATGACTCCATTTGTATAAAATGCAAATTAACCCATAGTGACAGAAAGCCTGGGAATGCGGTGAGAGGGAAGGATGGACTGTGTCAAAGGACACAGAGAAGCTTTTGTGATGGGAAAAGTTCTGTACCTTAATTGTGGCAGTGGTTTTGTGGGTATACACAGCTTTCAAAACTCATCAAATTGTTACCTATAAGTGGATATGATTTATAGTAGATAAATCATACTTGAGTTAAATTGATTTTACAAAAACAAATGTTAGTGAATGAATCAATCACTCAATTTATTCACCATCCTTCTCTTACTAACTCGAGATAGTAAAGGGCTCTCATCAGGGCTCTAGGTACACAGATGTAACCCAAATTTACACACTTGAGGTCTTCCTTTCCCAGACAGAGTTTTTTCCTAGTGAAAATGGGAATTGGGATTTATTTAGTGCTAGCAATGTAACAGACACACTGCCCATAATTATTTCAATAATTCTTCCTCACAAAGGTCTTGTGAGGTGGCCAAGGTTATTCCCATATTCTACATAAGAGTACTGGGTCTCAGAAAAGGAAAGAGACATCTCCAAAATCATCCGGCCCTGAAATGGCACAGCCAAGATTCAAATTTGAGTTTCTCACACTCCTAAGCTACCCTCCAAACTCCCTCCCCACTGAGATCCCCTGTACAAACTTCGGGGGGGGGGCACATGTACACGTTTCACATCTCTCAGGGAGAAAGGGTTGCTGCTGCCAAGGAGACCAAATGTGTTTACCATCATTTTTTAGTGTCATGAGAAGATTCAAGAAGCAGTAGCCAGGCCAGATGTTGTTTCTGGTCCGTTGAGGACAAAGAAATCATCCCAGCTGGAGCAGGAGGCTCAGCCAGTGGTTTCCCTTTTGGGGTGAGGGAGGTGGAGGACACTATTCTATGTGGGACTCGGGGGTCATATCAGCAAAGTTAGGGGTGTGTTTACATGGAAGCTAGGGTGGGGGGTACAGAGGAGACCTCGGTTTAACTTTGTCCAGTAAACCACAACCTGCCACATAGGAATAAAAAGGAGGAGGGGAGAGGGAGAGGAATGCAGAAAACTGACATTTTTGAAAACTTAACAATATTCAGGGCTCTAGGCCAGACACTTACACACATACCTCACTTGAACCTCATAGCACCCTGCCAGGTAGATAGTATTTGATTCCCCCCCTTTTTTTAAGATGAAGAAATGAAAGCTCAGAGAAATGAAAGAGTTTGAATAAAACACATAAATGGTACATGCTATGTTTCTTCTCTTCTACTGATTCTTTCTCCCATAAAACATACAAAAATGCTGAATTTAGCATTTTCCCAATTTAGCATCTTCTCAAAGAGATCCAGAGAAGCCTAACACATCTACTCACCCACTCATGTATTCATTCACTCACTCTTCTATCCATTCGTGCCTACATCTTATACATTCAATTTTTCAATTGTCCGTCTACCTGGTCATCCACTCTCATAAGCGTTCACACTGCCACCCACTAATCCATGTATAGAAGTATCCGTCACCAGTTCATCCAACCACAGATCTCACCAGATAATATCCAACTATCCAAATAACCATTCAACCACTTAGGGGTCCATCTACCCTCACATTTATTACCCAACCAATCACCTGCTACACACATATATCCACCTACCTTCCTATCGGTTTATCCATCTACTCATTCAACTAATCATTCTGTGATTCATCTACCTCTCCACCCACCCATTCATTCATTCACTTATCTTCTCATCCAAACACATAACCAATACCATACTCTCTATCATCCCAACCCCAAGTTCAGTCATCCAGTTATCCATCCACTCAACCATCTAGCCATCACATTCCATGTGTACAAGCACACATATACGCTGTGATGGCTAATTTTATCGGTCAACTTGGCTAGGTCAAAGTATCCAGATATTTCGTCAAACACCAGCCTAGATGCTGCTATGAAAGTATAATTTAGACAAGTTTAACGTTTAGATCAGTAGACTTGGAATAAAGCAGGTGACCTCACTTCACAGTGTGAGTGAGCCTGACCTAATCAGGTGAAGGCCTTAAGGAAGAAAAGATCAAGGTCACTCCAAGAAAGAAGAAATTCTTCCAGGTGACTTTTGGATTAGTTCCAACACCAACTTTCCTAAGTCTACAGTTTGACAGTCTTCTCCACAGATTTTAGACTTGCCAGCTCCCACAATCATGTTAGCCAATTCCTTAAAATAAATCTATACTATATCTTGGCCAAGCGCAGTGACTCATGCCTATAATCCTAGCACTCTGGGAGGCTGAGGCCGGAGGATTGCTTGAGCTCAGGAATTCAAGATCAGCCTGAATAATAGAAAGACCCTGCATCTGCTAAGAATAGAAAAAACTAACCAGGCATCGTGGTGGGTGCCTGCAGTCCCAACTACTCTAGAGGCTGAGACAAGGGGAGCTCTTGAGTATAAGAGTTTTGTTGCCATGAGCTATAATGATGCCATGACAAGTGTGTTCAGGGTGATCAAGGGAGACTCTGTCTCAAATAAATAAATAAATAAATAAAATCTATATATCTATACCAATATAACTCTGTCTATATCAACATACTGTTTGTTCTGTTTCGGTGGACACCCCTGACTAATATACGTGCATACATACCCCAAACCAACCACTATCCACCCCATCTGTTTTTAAACTTACAGAAAACTTTTAAATGGCTCCACAGAATATTATATTTGTTTAAGTATAAAAATACTGAGTTGTCCTCAAAACTCTTAAGTAATATTGGTACTCGAGGGATGTTCGTTCTGTTCACCTGTGACTCCGTGCACTCCCTCGGAATTCCACCAAACGTCCAGTTTGAGAAGAACAGCCCTGGGAGAGGAGGAGAAACAGAAGAGGTTTAGGCCAGGGGATGACATGTTCTGACCTTGGTTTCTGAGAGGACTGAAGTCCATTTGGAACAAGCTGGGAATGACGGAAATGGACAGAGGTCTGTAGATTTGGGCAGTATTTTTAAAGTAGCATTAGCAGGACCTGGTAACTGAAAGAAGACAATGATAGAGTCAAGGAAGAACTCCATTTCTGAATTGAGAGACGGCTTAGAAGTAGGTGCCATTGCCTAAGAACAAGGAGACAGGAGAAGGGGAAGCTGTGGCAGCTCCAGTGGGGTCTCTCAGCAGTGGAAGACATGAGTGGGCAGAGTGGAAGGAAGAGAGAACCGAGGGTAGAGCCTTGAGTCAGAGGGGGTGCATAGGTGACAATCCTCTCAAATTGAGGGACCTCGGGGCCACAAACAGACTTCTGCACGGCAAGGAGGAAAGGCGGCCATGCCGCTCCCTGTTTCTCTGGGCTCAGGGATGGTCCACAGGAGCAGATGAGCCTCACAAGACTCCTGCACAGATGGGAAATGGGGTGGTCACAGGCTCTAGCTAAGTGGTGGGCCCCAGACCTCCAGCTGGAAACCCCATTTGGGGGCTGCAGGGGTGTGTGTTAAACTGCTCCCTGGGTGGCTCAGGCCAGGGCAGCTCAGAGAACAAACTGTTGTCTCTGCCATAAATCCCCTCGGCCATAAAGTCCCTTCCCCCTACCCCTAGGTTGGTGTGAGAAACTGAGGGCAGGGCAGGGTGATGACCTCCTGACTCCGGGGCCACTGGCCTCCCAGCCCGCTATATCGTTCCTTAGGACCCTCGCACTAAGGGACACAGCGCTGGCCTAGAAGTCATCCCTGGTTCAAACCCAACAATTCCCTGGTTTTTTCTTCAACTGTCCAGCCCCTAACTCCCATCTGTATCTCACAGCCCCTCAACCCTCGTCCATATTTCAATTTCTTCATTAACAAATTGTCTTTGAGAATCCCTGCCTTGCCTCTGGAGGGGACTCTGGGAGTAAAAGAAAAAAAGGCAGTTGAGGAGTGCAGAAAAGAAGGATCTGGGATCTATACGCGGATGCTCCACCATCATTCCATCTCTCTGAGCTCCGGTTTTCTCACCTATAAAATTGGGATCATGGGAAGACCTACCTCAAGGGGTTGTGTAAATAAAAGCGAAATGCTACAGGAAGTCCCACAGGCCAAGTACAGTGTCATGCATTTCTTTGCAAAAATATATACATATATGTGCATTTCCCTTTGTAAGATGTTTAAAGATGGTAAAATGGTCAGGTAACACTTTGATGGCTAGAAAAAATGGCATCGATAATGATTTTTTGAATTGATTTCAAGTGTACTTAACTTTCCTACAAGTTCCATTTATTTATGTTATGTGAGTGTGTAAACAAAAGAATCATATGGTATAAAACTAAAGATGTACACATAGAAATAAGTCATGTTTGCACCCATATTTTCCAGCCACCCAGTTTCTTTTTTTTTTTAATTTTTTTTAAATACATGTATTTTATTATTCTTCATTACATTATTTCCCCCCCCCACCCCTCCGTGGTAAGACAGAATTGATTTACAGAAAAGAATACAGAAAACACCAAAGCTCCTGGTAGAGGGAGAGATTTCAAGTGGG
>CAUYRH010052102.1:0-24923 GCA_963574655.1 Perodicticus potto | reverse complement strand
GTTAAAGTTATAGGAGTCGATTCCTGCATACATCATTCACGAGTAAAGTCCTGGAACTCTCCATCTTCTACGGAGGCAGGCCATGAAGACAGCCAACCACAGACCACCTACACTTGTGAGCCAAAAGAAAGTTTGAAGTTATTATTTAGGAAACAGCTAGAAAAATCCTAACATGGTTTTCTTCTGGCATCACTGAAAAAGTGCTTCTGTCCTTCTACCTTTGCCTATTACTGATTACACTAATCAGATTTATGTTTTCCAGAAAGGTCATCAAGCCACACGCAATAAAGATGGTTCCAGTCCATGAACCCCTGTATCACTCTCCCTCTGGAGAAACCCTAACTGCCCCCTTTTATCATCACCCGATTCAGCAGGAAGCAGTTAGATCGAGTCTTCACCCCTTTTCCCTAACAGCAGTTGGGGTTTCTACTCGGAGAGGGAGAATTGATGCAGGACATCTGGCACCCTAGCCAGCTCAGCGGAGCCGGCGGACCTGATGCCTCCTCCTTGGTGGTGTTGGTGCTGTGGCAGCCAGCTGAAGAGCCAGTGGGCTGGATGACAGGCAAGGAGGGGGACCTACAATGCCCACCAGAGGCTCCAATAGCCAAAAAGGCTGGACAACTGCTGAGAAGACACCTGTGCCTTGGTGTCTCCTTCACTTTACACTTGGGACTAAATGTGGAACCCCCATTTCCTATGCCTGGGTCAGTTTCTTGTGAATTTCCTAGGTCTGAATTCCATGGATGGACTGTGTCCATTCATTGATACACTCATTCACCTTTCCCCTGGTGGAAAGGACTGTATTCATTTGTTTCCTGGCCAAGGAACCCATACACCTATATATACCCTGAGGCTAGAGGCCTAGAGGAGGAGATGGGGAAAGACCGGGAGAGGAACGGAGAGAGCATCTCTCTCCCCACTTGAAATTCTCCCTCTATCAGGAGCTTTGGTGTTTTCTGTATTCTTTTCTGTAAATCAATTCTGTCTTACCATGGAGGGGTGGGGAAATAATGTAATGAAGAATAATAAAATACATGTATTTAAAAAAAGAAAAGAAAGAGAATAGCTCATTCACTTAAACCCATAGGTAAGCAATGCTCCCCCCAAATGTGCAGAATGCTCCTATAATATTAAAATCAAAGAATTCTACCCCCCCAAAAAAGAATACAAATTATTTTTTTTCAGGGTAGATTGATTTTTTTCAAGGTAGAGAGATTGTATTTAGGAAGAACAAAGAGAAGTTTAGAGCACTTCCAAAGAGAGTTGGAAGAGGGTCCCTCTCATGAAGGAGAAGAGGGGAGAGAGTCAAAATACAAATTCTTGAGGACCACCGTAAAGTTCGTGGTGATATGATCTGGGATGATGACCAGCAATCTGTTTTAAGCGGCTCTCCAGATGGTTCCTCATATGCTAAAGTGTGAGAACTGCTGCTCTAGAGAAAACTCCTTCATCTGAACTGTGAATCCCAGTGAGTATTCCAATCTTCTGCATATTTCTCCCTCCATCCTTCTCTCCCTCCTCCTCTTCCCTGTGCTCATATAATCTATTCAAAATTCTTATTGTGCACATTTCACTCATTGTGGTGAGTGCTGGGAATGCAATAAAGAAGACATGAACAACTTCATTCTTTCAGAATTATTCCATGCCTCTCAGCAATAAACTGAAAGATCAGAATGAGGTTTGAATTGCGTTTCATTTTCAGGGATGTTCTCCTAAAGTGATAGATGGCATATACTTTTTTCCCTAAAAGGCAGCTGAATGAGAGAAAGAATGAAATACTTAGGCCCCTAAAAAGTGAAAATAGCAACAATTTATTGGTCATTGGAAGATACAGACCTGCAAGACGACAGCTGATGCTGTCACAGCAATGTCTCTGTAGAGCATGGTTTATCTCTCCCAGGGGACACAGAACTTGCCCTTACAGTGTCAAGCAGCAGTATAATACTTAGACTACCTACTCTGAATTTAATCCAGCCGCCAGAATGTGACTTGTGTATGGGGAAATTCTTCCACTGTATGAATAGCCCAGGGCCCTAATATGTATAAAGAGAACTATGGTAAAGTCTTGTGTGGATGGGTTCGGTGCCCATAGCACAGTGGTTACAGCGCCAGGCACATACACTGAGGGTGGTGGGTTTGAACCTGGCCCGGGCCAGCTAAACAACAATAACTACAACAAGAAATATCTGGGCATTGTGGCGGGCACCTGTAGTCCCAGTTACTTGGGAGGCTGAGGCAAGAGAATCGCTTAAGCCCAAGGGTTTGAGGTTGCTGTGAGCTGTGACACCACGGCACTCTACCGAGGGCGACATGGTGAAACTCTGTCTCAAAAAAAAAAAAAGTCTTATGCGGATGGTCTAATGACAGGAAATGAATAGATGAAAAGCACAGGACAGTGTTTATTTAGTGCATGGGACCCTCACAGTGACATTTCCAATGACAATTTTTTTTTTTTTTGCCATAAGCAAGAGCACCTGGTGTGTTTCCCTCATAGAGAGAAGTGATCAGTAGGGAAGTTGAAGAAAGAGAAAATAGAGTGACAATTCCTTTGCATGATAACTGCAAGTTTCAGAAATGGGTATACTGCATATATGCTGAAACTCTCACTGAGAATATTGTTCATGTACAGGGAAAAGGAAAGAAGTGTCAGTGATAGCAGTATTGCCTTGGCATGGACATATGGCAGCTCAAAGGAATTAAACAATAAAATAAATTAGGTACAGGAATCAATTCAAGCAATGAAAACCTATAAGAGAAAAAAATCTACAAGATATAAAGTCTACATCATTACTATTTCAAATACTTTTAAAACCTACATATGCATTTTTATTTATGTTCAATAATAACAAAAGTATAGTGAATATCAATAAAAGGCTGGGTACCCACCAGTCAACATCATCAAATTTACACAGTTCACCATCCTCACTTTAAGTATTTTTATTGCAATAAATAATGTTACATCTGAAATCCCTCACATCCTATATTTGTAAAATCTTTTTCTTCCTCAAGGGCACCACTACGCTAAGATGATACACATCATTCCCATGCACATTTATTATGGCATTCTTCCTCCAAGAATAATTGCATTGTTTATTTTTTCATTTTCAAAAGCTGTATAGAGGCAGAATGTCCCACTGTGCATGCTACTTTATAATTGGTTACATTTTTATTAATGTTGATACACGTAGGCTTGCTTCCTTAATTTTGACTACCAGACAGTAAGCATTGCATTGTTACCTCATGATTTATTTCTCCACTTTGTAGCTGGTACTATATGGTGTTTTTCTCTTGTCTTACATGTACTTCTGGATACATGGACAATATCCATGGAGATTACCATTATGTGGGACTCACCCCTAGGAAGGGAAGGAGAGGAACAGAGGGAAACAGGAAAAGGGTGTCTTCTGTATGAATATATATATTTTTATTATTTCAGAATATTGTAGGGGTGCACAAGTTTTGGTTACATAGTTTGCTTTTGTATATTTTAAGTCAAGTGATTTAAGTGTGCCTTTCACCCAGAAAGGGTGCAATGTACATTTTTTTAACTTAAAAAAGACATGAAGCTAATATAACAGAACATTAACATTTGTGAGTTCTGTGAACGGATGCATGTTATTTTATTATTATTACAATATCTGTTCTCTTCTTTTAATTAACCATGTTTGGTAGCTTTATGAAAAAGAACAGGTGGACAAGAGAAGTAGCCTGCTGGGTCTATCTGAGTTTACACTTCCTCCCCCAGAGAGAGTCACAGAGGTCACACCAGGGTCTTCTGTGGGAAGATGACTGGAAAGATAATAAGATGAAAGTGACAGACCCGGCCCCTCCATCACCACCAGGAAGCAAGTAAGTGTCAGAGAATTGTGCAGCAGGCATCCTGTTTGTGAAGGCAGGATTTATACTCAAGTGGAAAATAGCTCTTTGCATTATATAAACAGGACAGAAGACCAGAAGGATCAGAGCTGCATCTGTCATTTTACAAAGATACAAAAAAAAATTAATTAATTAAAAGTCATGATGATGGAAGTCAGGCAGGGGCTCCACGGGGGGCTTGGTTCAGACAATCCCATGCAAGTATTTTCCTCACAGGTTCACTTGGATAAAACCCCAGTAAAAACTTTCCCTCATTTCCAAAGCACTGTCTGAGGGACTTTGGGTTGCCCAGCTTGTGGAGTGATGCCAGGCAGCTCTCCCGGAGGTTGAGTGGTAGAGAGAGAATATCTGTCCTCATGAAGGGGCGGTGGAGATCATCTCAGAGAACAGAAAAGCCACTGATCAGGTGTTGATTTTGACTCAGAAGAGCTGCCGAGTGAGGTGGTCAAAGACAGACTATTTGTTATCTCTGTATCCCCAGGGTCCCAATATCCATAGCTCCTTGTTAGATAAATTATTTTATTGGAATTAATATCCCAGGGCTCTATGAATCCTTAGAGACCAAGACCCTAGAAGGGAAGAATTCAGGACAGCTGATTCCCTTACTCCTCAAAGCCACGATTCTCATGCCTTTCTTTCCACTGGGTCTTGCTTTGTTGAGATCACATGCCCACCTCATGTGGCTGTACCATTCTTCTCTAATTACAATCCAGCCTTACTTTTTTTTTTTTAATATAAGAAATACTATCTCTGAAGTCTGATTCTAGTTTTAGGCATGAAAACATAGTTTATGTTAATATATGTGGCTATCAAAATATACCTATAAATACAGGTAAGACAGTGTGAAAATGCAAACACTCATACATCCTTCTAAGAGTCACTGAATGTTTCCTAAACCTTGGTCTTCACTCTGTACATTGATACAGTAGATTCTAATCTATAATCTGTATTTGACTCAGTGATTAATATAGACAGACTTGTTCATCCCTCTTGAGACTTTCATAACCACCTTTCTAACTTCATCTCAGTAGCTTCCATATACACATACACATATATGTATTTTTTCTTTCTTTCTTTTCTTTTCTTTTTTTTTTTTTTTTTGAGACAGAGCCTCAAGCTGTCACCCTGGATAGAGTGCTGTGGCATCACAGCTCACAGCAACCTCCAATTCCTGGGATCAAGCAAGTCTCCTGTCTCCACCTCCCAAGTAGCTGGGACCACAGGCGCCCGCCACAACCCCCAGCCATTTTTTGGTTGCAGCTGTCATTGTTGTTTGGTGGGCCAGGCTGGATTCGAACCCGCCAGCTCAGGTGTACGTGGCTGGAGCCATAGTTCGTTGAGCCACAGGCGCCGAGCCTATATGTATTTTTTCAAGAAAGTTATTTCAATATATTACAGTGTACATCTATTTTGGTTACATAGTTAGATTTTGTAAATTTTAGGTTAAGGTTATAAGTGTGCCCCT
Source organism: Perodicticus potto (assembly GCA_963574655.1). Taxonomy (NCBI): domain Eukaryota; kingdom Metazoa; phylum Chordata; class Mammalia; order Primates; family Lorisidae; genus Perodicticus; species Perodicticus potto. The sequence continues at coordinate 19,582 of CAUYRH010052102.1, read as the reverse complement.
CACTCAGAAAGTGTGCAATGCACCCTTGCAAGGTACCTGTCGGGTGGGACTTTTCCCTTCCCCTTCTCCCCGCCCCAACCCAAATTTTGTTGAGTTTTGCTTCCCTATGAACACTTAGGTGTTGATTGACTAGTTCCAATTTAGTATTGAGTATATATGGTGTTCGTTTTTCTATTCTAGCAGTGCTTCACTTAAGAGAATTGTTCCCAATTCCATCCATGTTGTTGCAAAAGGTACTAGGTCATTATCTTGTTATATCGGAGTTAATCCTTCCATGCACTGATGGGGCACTTGGGTTGTTTACACCTCCTTGCATTGGTGAATTGTGCTGCTATGAACAGTCATAGCTTAAGCCCAAAGCAGCTGAGACACTAATGGAAAGATGGTATTCTAGAAACAAGACTATTCAAAGCTCCAATCATGTCTTTGTTTCTCCTTCTGTGGAAAAGGGGCTGATCATGGGAGAGTGTACATCACTGATGCTCTGACACTCTTCTTAGAGGAATGAGCAGCTGCAGAGAAAGAAAGAAAGAACTGAGAGAAGTGACCCATAGGGGAGAAGCTGGCGCTCTACCCACTGAGCTACAGGTGCCAGCCAGAACTATTGGCTTTTCTGTAAAAAAAAGTGCAACTGTTGATCTCTTATTAGCTTTTCCATTGATTAGCTTGGGTGACAGGTGGATGGGCTCCCTGGTTCAACAAGAAGACTAATATCTTGATTATGTCAAGAATGTATCTGAGTGAAAAATCCTCCAATTACTCTTATTTGATCATTATATGCATGTGTTAAAATGTCACATGTATCTAAAGATGTTTAAATGTATAAATAAGAAGAAAAAATAAATGTATAAATCATTATACATCAATAAAAAGACTAGGGACTCAATAGAAATACTACAAACAGATACTTAACAGAAGGGAAAGTAAAAGGCTCAAAATATGTGAAAAGATGCTCAATCATATAATATTAAGTTATATGTTAATTAATGAAATAATTTTAAACCCAATATATTGTCGGTATAAACAGAAATGTATGGGCTATAATATAAATCACCAGGAATTTAAATGTGCATGTAAACTGGTTCCATCACTTAAAAAAAAAAAACTCTTTGACTCTGTTGACTGGAGACAGGTGTAGAGCCGATGCTCAGTTGGGTGTCCTCTAATGAGATCCGGAGGATCCAAGGATTTTGTAACTGCAATGTTGTCAAGACTTTTCCGAATGCATGGCCTCTTTGTGGCCTCCCATCCATCTGTATGATGTCCATGAACATGTTTACTGGTAACCATAAGATCTGTGGTTGGAATTATGAGTGTCCAAAGTTTTGAGGAGGATGTTTTGAGCAGTGACATTATAATTCTGACAATAACACGATGCACAGCAATCCTATGTATTTACTTCCAGTTTCAGAATCTATGTCAACTTAGATCAAAATATATTTTGGGTATTGCTGGTCTCTTCATGATTTTTTCAAGCTTTGTATTCAGTACAGTTGTCATTCACTTCTTAGACAAAGAATTGACTGGCTTGAAAGAAGTTTTGCCCTTTTTCCTACTTTTGATTGACCTTTCCAGAGCAAGTGCATTAGCAAAGTTTGCCCTCAGTTCTAACTCACAGGATGAAGTAAGAGAAAATATTGCCCGTGGAATGGCAATTTTAGGTCCCACATTCACCCTCGATGCTCTTGTTGAATGTCTTGTGATTGGAGTTGTACCACGTCAGGGATGCGTCAGCTTGAAATTATGTGCTGCTTTGGCTGCATGTCGGTTCTTGCCAACTACTTCGTGTTCATGACTTTCTTCCCAGCTTGTGTGTCCTTGGTATTTGAGCTTTCTCAGGAAAGCCGCGATGGTCGTCCAATTTGGCAGCTCAGCCATTTTGCCCAAGTTTTAGAAGAAGAAGAAAATAAACCAAATCCTGTAAGACAGAGGGTCAAGACAGTTATGTCACTAGGCTTGGTTCTTGTTCATGCTCACAGTCGCTGGATAGTTGATCCTTCTCTTCAAAACAGTACAGCAGAAAATCCTAAGGTTTCCTTAGGACTGGATGAAAATGTGTCCAAGAGAATTGAAACAAGTGTTTCCCTCTGGCAGTTTTATCTGTCTAAAATGATCAGCATGGATATTGAACAGGTTATTACCCTAAGTTTAGCTCTTCTGATGGCAGTTTTATCTGTCTAAAATGATCAGCATGGGTATTGAACAGGTTATTACCCTAAGTTTAGCTCTCCTGCTGACATTTTTTTTGAACAAGCAGAGACAGAATCTACACTTTCCTTAAAAAACCCTATCACATCTCCTGTAGTGATCCAAAAGAAAGTCCAAGATAATTGCTGTAGACATGAACCTGTGTTGGTTGGAAATAACCAGAAGTGCCAGTCAGCAGAAGAGACAGGGGCAAACCAAGGGGAAAAAGCTGAGGTTATAAAACCATTAGTGGCTGAAAATGATACCTCAAATAGAGCTATATTTGTAATTGGTAATGCTGCCTTACCAGATGCTTCTTCAGAGCTGGCAACACAGGAACCTGAAACTGAACTTCCCAAGGAGCCTCGACCTAACGATGAATGTATACAGATACTTGGGAATCCAGAGAAAGGTGCAAAATTTCTTAGTGATGCTGAGATCATCTAGTTAGTCAATGCTAAGCATATCCCAGCTTAGAAATTGGAAACCCTGATGGAAACCCATGAATGAGGTGTATCAATTCGCCAACAGTTACTTTCCAGAAAGCTTTCAGAACCTTCTCTTCAGCACCTACCTTATTGGGACTATAATTACTCTCTGGTAATGGGAGCTTGTTGTGAGAATGTATTGGATATATGTCCATTCCTGTTGGAGTGGCAGGACCACTGTGCTTGGATGGTAAAGAATTTCAGGTTCCTATAGCAACAACAGAAGGTTGTCTTGTGGTCAGCACTAATAGAGGCTGCAGAGCAATAGGCCTTGGAGGAGGTGCCAGCAGCCGAGTCCTTGTGGATGGGATGACTCGTGACCCTATGGTGCGTCTTCCATGTGCTTGCGACTCTGCAGAAGTGAAGGCCTGGCTAGAAACGCCGGAAGGGTTCACAGTGATAAAGGAGGTATTTGACAGCACCAGCAGATTTGCACGTCTACAGAAACTTTATATGAGTATAGCTGGATGCAACCTTTATATCCGTTTCCAGTCCAGGTCAGGAGATGCAATGGGGATGAACATGATTTCAAAGGGTACAGAGAAAGCCCTTTTAAAACTTCATGAGTATTTCCGCGAAATGCAGATTCTAGCAGTTAGTGTTAACTATTGTACTGACAAGAAATCTGCTGCTATAAATTGGATTGAAGGAAGAGGAAAGTCTGTTGTTTATGAAGCTGTCATTACAGCCAAGGTTGTCAGAAAAGTATTAAAGACTACTACAGAAGCTATGATTGAGGTAAACATCAATAAAAATCTGGTGGGCTCTGCCATGGCCGGGAACATCAGAGGTGACAATGCCCATGCTGCCAACATTGTCACTGCTATATACATTGCCTGTGGACAGGATGCAGTACAGAATGTTGGTAGTTCAAACTGCATTACTCTGATGGAAGCAACTGGTCCCACAAATGAAGATTTATATATCAGCTGTACCATGCCCTCTATAGAAATAGGAACTGGGTGGTGGGACCAATCTACTACCTCAGCAAGCCTATTTGCAGATGCTAGGTGTTCAAGGAGCATGCAAAGACAATCCTGGGGAAAATGCCCAGCAACTTGCCCGAATTGTGTGTGGTACAGTGTTGGCTGGAGAATTGTCACGGATGGCAGCGTTGGCAACAGGACATCTAGTCAAAAGTCACATGATTCACAACAGGTCAAAGATAAATCTACAAGACCTCCAAGGAACTTGCACCAAGAAGACAGTTTGAGCAGCCTGACAATTCTGAACTGAAACATGATGATTGGGTTCTAAGGGACTAACATAAAATCTGTGAATTAAAAAACTCAATGCAGTGTCCTGTTGAGGGTGAATAGACATGATCAGTGTGATGACTGCTTGGTTTTTGGTTCTTTCAGAGAGGTTTGAGGTTTTCCATGCAGATTCCTGAGATCTGAGAACAGTTTAGTACTTTATACGCAATGCTCTTTGGAAAGATTTCAATATCAATGGTAATCTACAGATTGCTTCTGAAAGCAAATACAACCTGGAAAAAGTGTTTTCTTTTGAGATATTCATAAAGTTCATGGTGATCAGTGTAAGATTGTTCTCCTCCACCCCTGCCAGTTGAAATAGAGTTTTAAATTATACTGTAGCTAATAAAATTCCTGAATTTATAGTTAATTTATTAAATCTGGGTTGTAGAACTTTAAGAAATAAGAGCTAGGCCTGTTTTTTTGTAAATTAATACTTCATTTGGTGCTGGTCTGTTTTGATTTTGGGGATAACCAACAGTCTTTAGAAGAGGACCTGCTTTCTTCAAGGGAAGAATAATTTCCAAACTACAGAATAATGTAATAAGCAGTGCTTAATAGTTCTTCTTCGAGAAAGGAAATCATGGCCAGGTGAGTTGGCTCACACCTGTAATCCTAGCACTTTGGGAGGTTGAGGTGGGAGAATCACTTGAGGCCAGGAGCTCAAGCCAGTCTGAGCCTGAGCAAAAACTAGACCATCTCTGCAAAAAACAGAAAAATTAGGCATTGTGGTACACACCTATAGTCCCAGCTACTTGGGAGGCTGAGGCAAGAGGATCACTTGAGCACAGGACTTTAAGGTTGCTGTGAGCTATGAATGTGCCACTGCACTCTAGACCATCTCAAAAGAAAAAAAAAAAGAAAAGAAAAAAGAAAGAAAATCATTACATTTATTTCTGTAGGCTGTTTGTTCAGAAAAACCCTTGCCTAAATCTAAATGTTTGACGAGGTTGGCTGTACCACGTCTTTCAGCTTGTTTTATTGTTAGGTTTGAAGAAACAGAGTTTTGTGCTCTTGTCTATTGCTTAGGTGAGGGTGACTCTCAAATACAAGCAAGTCTATGACCTCTCTCAGAACTCACTGTTGAGACACAGTTTTGGCAGAAAAATACCATTTCTCTTAGCCAACTTTAATTTTTTAAAGATGTCTTAATTTATTTAGCTGAAGAAAACCTAGTTGTTTTTTTTTTTTTGTAAACAACTGTATCAAATCTGTATATGTTGTAATAAAACTTCTTATGCTAGATTGTTGAAAATGTTCAGAAAATAAATAAAAATCAACTTGTATACTAAAAAAAAAACTCTTTGAAAATACTCAAACAATAATCATTGTTGCAGAAAAATGGCAAATTAAAACTGACAGACACTTACACCAAAAACATAGAGGAAGGAACCTTTAATTGCCAGAGGGAACTGAGGTGCACAGTTCTTTCAAAACTCTTTCATACCTTTTTTTTCCTCAGTTCAATATCAGCTACATAGTTAATGCTACAGATGTTAGAAACTAGGGTGTTGTTATTAGTTACAGAGTCTTTTTTGCTTTTCAAGGTTATTTCATCTCAGTGTAGAGTTTATTCTTATCTTTGGAGGAGGAGTTCTTCTGCAGCTGCCTGCTGCTTTCTCAAGGTCACTAAGAAGTGTAAGATTTATTTCTCCTTCCTCACTCCTCCTTTGAGATCCCATCAATCAGGAATGGGGGCTCATCTCATTCGTTACTGGTATTCATGGCTACTTGATAATATTGTTGAGCCATGAAGACTTTGCTTATGTTTTCTTTTATCACAATTGCAAAGAGTATGCCTTTGAGAAATTTTTTTTTAATTTTTATTTTTTATTAAATCATAGCTGTGTACATTAGTGCAATCATGGGGTACAGTGTGCGGGCTTCATATACAATCTGACATATTTTCATCGTACTGTTCAACATAACCTTCATGGGATTTTTTCATTTATTGTGTGAAAACATTTGTGTTCTTCATTTAGTAGGTTTCACCTGTCCCTTCCAAGATGCACCTTAAGTGTGATCCCACCCTTCACCATCTCTCCACCCACCCTGTCCCTCTCCTTGCCTCCCTTGCCCCTTTCCCTGTCTTCTTGTGCTATAATTTGGTTGTAGCCTTCATATGAAAGCTATAAATTTGTTTCATAGTAGGGATGAATACATTGGATACTTTTTCTTCCATTCTTGAGATACTTTGCTAAGAAGAATGTGTTCCAGCTCCAACCATGTAAATATGAAAGAGGTAAAGTCACCATCTTTCTTTAAGGCTGCATAATATTCCATGGTATACATGTACCACAATTTATTAATCCATTCGTGGATCGAGGGGCACTTGGGCTTCTTCCATGACTTAGCAATTATGAATTGGGCTGCAATAAACAATCTGGTACAGATATCTTTGTTGTAATGTGATTTTTGGTCTTCTGGGTATATACCAAGTAAAGGGATTATAGGATTAAATGGCAGGTCTATTTTTAGATCTCTCCAAATGTCTTTCCAAAAGGAACGTATTAGTTTGCATTCCCACTAGCAATGTAGAAGTGTTCCCTTTTCTCCACATCCACTCCAACATCTCTGGTTTTGGGATTTTGTCATGTGGGCTAATCTTACTGGAGTTAGATGATATCTCAGTAGTTTTGATTTGCATTTCTCTGATAATTAAGGATAGTGAGCATTTTTTCATGTGTCTGAAGGCATGCATCTGTCTTCTTTAGAGAAATTTCTCTTCAGATCCTTTGCACATCCTGAAATTGGATCACTTGTTCTTTTCTTGCTAATATGTTTGGGTTCTCTGTGGATTCTGGTTATTAAACCTTTGTCAGAGGCATAACCTGCAAATATTTTCTCCCATTTTGAGGGCTGTCTGCTTGCTATACTTACTGTGTTCTTGGCCATGCAGAAGCTTTTTAGTTTCATCAGGTCCCAGTAGTGTATTTTTGATACTGCTTCAATTGCCTGGGGAGTCCTCCTCATAAAGTATTTTCCCAGGCCAATTCTTTCAAGAGTTTCCCCTGCACTTTCTTCTAGTATTTTTATAGTTTCATGTCTTAAGTTTAAATCTTTAATCCAGTGAGTCTATCTTCGTTAGTGGTGAAAGGTGTGAGTTCAATTTAAGTCTTCTACAGGTCACCAGCCAGGTCTCCCAGCACCATTTGTTAAAAAGGAAGTCTTTTCCCCACTGAATGTTTTTAATTGGCTTGTCAAAGATCAAATAGCGGTAAGTAGTTGGGTTTATCTCTCGGTTCTCTATTCTGTTCCAAACATCTACCTCTCTGTTTTTGTGCCAGTACCATGCTGTTTTGATCACTATCGATTTATAGTACAGTCTTAGGTCTGGTAGCATGATTCCTCTTGCTTTGTTTTTATTTCTAAGTAATGTCTTGGCTATTCAAGGTTTTTTCTGATTCCATATAAAATGAAGTATTATTTTTTTGAGATCTTTAAAATATGACAATGGAGCTTTAATAGGAATTGCATTAAAATTGTATATTGATTTGGGTAGTATGGACATTTTAACAATGTTGATTCTTCCCAACCATGAGCATGGTATGTTTTTCCATTTGTTGGCATGTTCAGCGATTTCTTTTCTTAAAGTTTCATAGTTCTCTTTATAGAGATCTTTAACATCCTTTGTTAGGTAAACTCTCAAATATTTCATCTTCTTTGGCACTACTGTGAAAGGAATAGTCTTTGACTGTTTTTCCGGCTTGGTTGTTCTTGGTGTATATAAAGGCTACTGATTTATGAGTGTTGATTTTGTAGCCTGATGCACTGCTGTATTCCTTGATCACTTCTAAAAGTTTTATAGTCGAATCCCTGGTGTTTTCCAGATATACAATCATATCATCTGCGAAGAGTGGAAGTTTAATCTCTTCTGACCCTATGAGGATACCCTTTATGGCCTTTTCTTCCCTAATTGCAATGGCTAAAATTTCCATTACAATGTTAAAGAGCAATGGAGACAATGGGCAACCTTGCCTGGTTCCTGATCTAAGTGGGAATGGTTTCAATTTAACTCCATTCAATACAATTTTGGCTGCGGGTTTTCAATGCACTTTCTGTTAAGTATTTTATCACATTTTTTTCTATGTCACCCTCGACAGAGTGCCATGGCATCACAGCTCGCAACAACAAACTCTTGGGCTGAAGCTACTCTCTAGCCTCAGCCTCCCAAGTAGCTGAGACTGCAGGTGCCCACCAACAATGCCCTGCTATTTTTATTATCCTTGTTGTTGCAGTTGTCATTGTTGTTTAGCTGGCCTGGGCTGGGTTCAAACCCACAAGCCTGGGGGTATGTGGCCGGTGCTCTACCCACTGAGCTACGGGTGCCGCCTATTTTATCATATTTTAAAGAAATAAAATGTAGCTTTTCTATATAGGTACCTTCTAAGAATTTAAAAGTTAATGCCTTTGGAATTTAGACCCATTTTCCCAGGAAATTACCTGACAGGTAAATAGGAAGAGTCTAGTAAATACTGTAGAAACCTGGATATTTCTCCTGGAGCTCATATCTTTGATGATTTTGATTTTTCATTCCTTTATTCATTTAGCAAATATGCAATGAGTGCCTTCATGTGCTGGGAACTGCATTGGATACATGCGATGGAGCAGTCAACAAAATCCACAAGATTCCTAACCTTACAGGACCTCACCCTGTGGAGAGATGGGCATGGCCCACATCAACACACAGCAGCACTGTGCTGGAGCTGGGGGCTGCTGTGACAGATAGGAACAAAGCATTTTGAAAAGTAAAAGTGGACCAGGGTGATGCCTACTTTAGTTTGAAGACTCAGAAAATTAACATCAAGGGGAAATCTAAAGAATGAGTAGGTGCTTAGCTTTTTTTGTTGTTTGTTTTTATTTCTTTATTTTCCAGAAAAACTCAGGGAAGAGTATTTCAGGCAGAAAAAAACAAGAAAACACTCCATTTGAAGGTCTTGGAGATGCTTTAAACCTTAATTTTTCCCTAAGGCATACAGACCCCTGAGAAACCTGTGCAAATGTGAGACATAGCTATAAATTAGAGAGTGAATAAATTTTGCAGGTGTTAAAAAAATGGATTCTTTGGTATGCAAATAAAGCCAGCCCCCTCAATCATACATATAAAAAGAGAAAAATTCCTGGAGGTGCCAGCTCTTTCAAGGATGATAAAGCACTATATCAATATTTTTTTTCATCTGCTGAAAACTGGCACAATTTTTTAAAAATTCAAGATTATTTTGTCAAAAAGGATAAAACACTCTGAGTCATAGGTCCCCCTAGGATAGGATGTGGGAGATCCCTAGAGAAGCCTTAGAACAGTGGTGCTCAACCTTCCTAATTCCACAGCCCTTTAATACCATTCCTGTGGGTTACAGCCCACAGTTTGAGAACCGCTGCCTTAGAACTTATGAGCTGCCAGAACTGAGAGGACAAGTTTCCCACCTGTATGTTCATTGTCAATTTTATTTAAAAGCACCATTCTATTTTCAATAATACCTGATGGCTAACTCTTCAGAGAGGACTGGAAGGCCTCATCTTGGGAAAGATGCACTAAACAGGTGTGCTTTGGTAAATGTCTGAATATCTTCTGATCTGTCTGAAGACCTACCAGTTGTAAAGCGGTTTCATAGTACTAGGGGGTCCTTCTGTCTAGTTTGCTTGGGATTTTTTATGGTGTTTTCACTGGAAGGCAACCTCTCAGTCCCAAGAAAACTGGGACAATTGGTCACTAAACAGTAATCGGGGTTGGCTTTATGGGCACCCTATGCAGATACAACCTGCCCAGTCCTTAACTGGACCCCATGCTTGGTTTAATGCTTTTGCTGTCACTGCTTTGAAATTCATAATGTTTAAGCCAGGGGCCCCATGATTTATGTACAATAGGTCATCCTGCCTGGACTAAATACTTGCTGAACTTTGCCGTGTATCAGGCACTGAACAAATGGCCTTACATTATTTCATCCAATATTTAGAACAACCCTGAAAAAGAGTTATTAATAACAAACTTTGCAGTTGGAGAAACTGTCATTTGAAGAGGTTAAGCAATTTAACAACCTATGAGATTAGACAATGAAGTTCATGAACTCATCCTAGAAAAAGTTCTACAGACCTCCTTGCTGAATGTCACCATGGCCAACAGAGGCCAAGGGAAGGACTTTGAGGATGACCATAGTGATATTCAGTAATGTGGTATGTAGCACTTTGTCTAGAATGAATTTTCAACCTTATTTGTCTGACCTCATAGTTAATTGGCAGGAACAGAAATTCAAATTAACAACTGCCTCACTGCACATCCCATGAGTTTTCCATTCTGCCATGGTAAGGCCTAAATAGCACCTGAGGGGGAGACAAGAACCATCAGATTCTATCTCAGGAAATTAATAGTTCCACTGATCCCAGTTGGTTACATATTAGCAATTTGGTAGACCTCAGCCCGGTAATGACTCTTGTTAAAATCACCACCACTTTACACAAGAGAAAATCCTTCTCTTGACCGCTTTAGCCTTTGGACACTTTGTCTTTTTTCTCTCTATGGATCTTGCTTTTATTATTCTATTTCTTTCTTTAGATTTCCCTTGACCTGAAAGGGATGTGGGACTGTGAAGGTGGGAGACTAGAATTCACAATCTAACTAAAGAAAATAGGTAGATGACCAAAAGTTGGGAAGCAATTTGGGAATAAGAGTTCTACCCTTCCGTCACAAAGCTAAGCAGGCCAAATGCCCTCCTCCAGCTTCTCCCTAAGTCTTCTGTGTGTTCTATTGCTGTGATCCTCTGGTCTCTGATAACTGGAAGTAGAATTTTTCCATAGAACTTACTACAGAAGGTCTTTGGAAATACCTTTCTTTACTCAGCTACTGTCTTCATTAGAGCAAATATATATGAATTGTATTGAAGAACCATCCAGACCTCAACCTGTGAGTCACATGACCTTCCAGGAGATTTAGGTGTTGTGATGGGATGTGGCCTAGAATATAGAGAAAAGAGCAAGGGGGATGTGCTTAGGCCAACATGGGAAACTACAACCTTCGTCCGTGTCTTGTAATTTTCAAGAGCTATGTGAGTATGCACATATTTTCATTCATACTCTAATGAAAATAAGAAACTCTTTTGTTTTCACTATAATTAAATAGCCAGAAAAGATACCAAAAAGTATGCAATATGTTCTTCACATAAAGTGATTTAAGTATAACTAGAGACTTGTTGACATTTGGGGGTAAAGTAGGTTAATTGAAAAAAAATTCTAGGGAAGAGGTTTCTATTAAGAAAAGGTATTCATAGGGCACAAAGACCCTCATACTGTGTGGCAACTTGTAAAGTGAAACTTGCACAAACACACACTCCCTTCCACCCCATGACGGGGGCAATTGTGCTGCCTATGGCCAAAAACCTGACTGATCGTTGGTGGGACTGCTATTGGCGACAGTATCAATAAGATGGAAACTTTGCAACAAGGACACAGTAGTAGAGACTTTTAGCCAAAATTGGGAAGTGGCATTAATCTTTTCAGTTCTTTGCGCATACTCACATAAAGTAACTATCACGGCATTGCTTGAGATAAACTCTTTGCTTATAGTATTGCTTGAGAGAAACTCATTGTTTATAGCATATGAAAAAGAAATAAAATTAAATAAACAATTTTTTATGCAGGAGTGCTAACTGATAGCATTAAAATCTTATTGCATCAGAGGCCATTAAACACAAAATCTGAGGCTGCAGTTCTGCTTCCTGCCTCTCCTGGGTCTGGGGAGCTTTTTGATGAATCCACATATTACTCTTACAAGTGGCTATTGAACAGCTGCCTTCCTTATCCTGCCTATGGGAACTGATTATGCTCAACCTTCTATAGCAAGAACACTCTGGGTGGCACCGTCTGTGCCTCTAATGAAGGGAGAGAAGACAACTGTAGCGGCCAGGAGCTGTTTTGGAAGCGTTTTGATGGAAGCTTTGGTAAATGCACTCATTCTGTTTATCAGCACACAGGAACAAAACCTTTTGCTCTGGACTCTGACTTGTCTGCATCAAGTAGTGATTGGAGAAAGATACAAGTGATCAATATGAAATGTCACTAAAATAAGACATTTTAATTAGTCCACTGAGGTGATAGTCTCCAGTAAGTTTCTTTCCTTTATAGAGAAATGAATATGACAGAACAAAGTGTGGTGATTCACTGTGGTTGTAGGCTTCAGCTTTTAGGGTGAAACACCTGCCAAGGGGGCTGTTGTCCTGATTCTCTGTGATCTACACACTCTCCTACTTGCTCTTTTCTCTCTTTCCTCCAGGGGCATATTGTGACTTAAACCAGATGAAAGAAGGTAGGAGCTAAGAGCCTAGTGAGACACAACTAGCCAAAGGACAAGCATCTGCCTAAGAGAACAGCATCTGGAATGGGTTAGTCAAAGGACAGGGCGGCAGAGACATGAATTCATAGGTAGGTACTAATCTAGAAAGTGCACCCATAGGAAATGTTCAGGAGGCAAGGGAGATATCATGCAGTCGGGGTATATAATTTGTGGATTCAAAAGAGGCAATAGATGAAGGTGTTAGAAAACAGGTGGTTGGAATCAGAGTCCAGGCACAAGGAATTCAGCATTTGTTGGCAGGAAATCCAGATAAGCACAGTCACTAGGCAACAAGTTGGAGCTCTAGCTCAAACAGAAAGACAAGAGATCAGTTACTAGGAAACCCTGTACCTAAGTCAGAGAGGGATCAGCCTTCCCTGCTGAAACATCAGAGATTACATACTATAGCCTCATTTTTTATGCAGTATGGCTAAGGAGGAAGATGTTTTAACCAAATTTTGGATATGCAAAAAAAAAAAAATGTCAACCCAAAAGGGTTTCCACATAAAAAGAAATTATTGAGGAAGCAAAATGTATTGTCTTTCCCCAGTTAGCTAATGAGATGAGTCAAATATTTAATTGGTGTACTGTCCATGTGAACTTCCACAAGAGTAAAAGTAACAAAGCTCTCTGTTCCTGAGCAGCAGCTATTCATTATGAAAATGTCCTGTAATCTAACTGGTTGTTAGGCCTTATCTGCCAAGACACAGCACTAACACCAGACAGTTTTGATATGGGATCTATGGAACCAGTCCTCCTGGTTGTCAAAGCAAAGTCTTTAGAGATTTATTCCAGCAATCTAAGAAGAATTGTGAAAGTCCTATGTGGAGCACATAATTGAATATTCAAAACTTTCTTTGGATTTTTTTTTTTTTTTGTATGTGCTTACTGATTAACTAAAATCTATTTTCAGGTGATAAATTCAAAACTCTGAGCATAAATCAAAAACAGAATATAGGAAAAGGTGTACACTGTGAATCTATAGAAGTATTGATTATATATAACCTTTATAAAGCAAGAAAATTCAATTTTTACCTTGTACATAGTTTTTAATTGCTTGTTATTTACAAAAATACCCAACCCTAGTTTGGGGCAATGATTTTAAATTCTTTCAATTCATATTATTTTATTGCTAAAATTTAATATTTCAGCTCTACAATGTATATATAATACTTGAGACAGAGGAGAACTATTAGTTATAATGAATGTTATCACTTTGTATTTTCTTCTCAACCTCACTCTGCACCAAAAGTTCTCAACATGTTACCCATGGACCTAAAACACAAGCCTTTGTGAACCTCGTCCCAAACCTACAGAACCAGAAATTGTAGAGTAGGCCTCGCAATCTGTCTAACAACAGGTTCTGATTCTGATAAATGCTTAAGCATACCCCCGACATCTACTCCCAAATGCCTGGCCAGCACAGACTAGGAGACAAAGCTCACCCAAATGTGTCAAAAATCAGCTTTGTCATCTCCTTGATAAACCGGCTCCCTTTCCTCGTTTCCTATCTTAGCTAATTAGATCTGTGCAATTATCCAGAGTATTAGATATCTATTGTTGCATGGAAAATTTTCCAAATTTAGCTACTTAAAGCAAGAAACATTTTCTCACACTGTTTTTGAGGATAGGGATTCCAGGAACAGTTTAGCAGAATCTCTCTCACGAGAGAGACCCTGACATCTTGATCATAAGATGTCAGTTGGGTCCATAGTTACATAAGAAGTTCTTTACCATGTTTGCCTACCACAGAAGGCAGCTGCTTCCCCTGCAGCAAATATTCAAAAGCAAGCATCCCAGACAAAAGGCACAATGACTTTATAACCTAACATCAAAGGTCATTTGCCATAACTTCTATTATATTCTATTGGCCAAAGAGGCCAACCTTATAACCTTGTAGGTTATAACCTTTATAACCTAACATCAAAGGTAACTTGCCATAACTTCTGTTATATTCTACTGGCCAAAGAGGTCTGATGTGGAGAGGCAATGCAAGTAAGGAAATCCCCAGGAGAGGGGGACCATGGAGGCCATCTTGGAGGCCAGCTACCACAGACAGACAAGCAATCCAGCATATGTTCAACTCTCTTACTCTCACTGCCATATACAACACACAGGCATGACTCATCAATTAGACATTTGCCATCTCCCATGCCTGTTCCTTTCTTTACAGGACCCCTTCCTGCTCACCTTCTATTTCACCATCTTGCCTCCAATCTCTAGTCTCTTCCCAAACTCTAAATACAAATCAGAAAGTCTCAAAAGACTTTCCAAACATTTCTGCTGCTGGGTTGGCTCACACCCATAATCTTAGCACTCTGGGAGCCGAGGTCGGTAGATAACTTCAGCTCAGGAGTTCTAGAAAAACCTCAGCAAGATAGAGACTCCACTTCTACCAAAAATAGAAAAATTAGCCAGGCATTGTGGCAGGTGCCTATAGTCCCAGCTACCCAGGAGGCTGAGACAAAAGGATTGCTTGAGCTCAAGAGTTTGAGATTTCTGTGAGCTGTGGGGCCGTGGCACACTACAGAGGGCAACAAAGGAAGACTTTCTCTCAACACAAACAAAAACAAAACCCTTTCTGCTGCCTGAAGAGTAAAGCACAGACTCCTGAACATGGTGTGTGACGTCCCCTCTGCCCTATGTACAATTCATTTTTCCAGGACCATTTCCCCCTGCAGTGCTTCACGCTTCCCCCTCCAGCCAATAATTTCATGGCTACTCCCTAAATCTCCCTTTCTGACAGAGCTCCTGTGATATTCTGTCCATCTGGAATATATTCCTTGTATTCCAAGACCCAGATCAGATTCTATCTTTCCCGAAATTCCAGCTAGAATGGATAATTCTCTTCCATGGTATTTTATTTTATATTTCCAATACAGAATTAGTTGCAATTGAAATTAATTGTTTAAAGGTCACTATTTCATATATATATTTTACTTTCCCCAAGGCTAAGAGTTTTTTTTAAGTTATCTTTATAATTATCAATACAATACAATTTCAGGATTTGTTGAATTAAAATACATATACATCCTCTTTTCCGGCTGAAACCATGGAGGGTGTTGAAGAGAAGAAAAAGAAGGTTCCTGCTGTGCCAGAAACCCTTAAGAAAAAGCGAAAGAATTTTACAGAGTTGAAGATCGAGCATCTAAGAAAGAAATGTGCCCAAAAGATGCTTCGAGGCTCGGCACCTCTGGCTCAACGGGCTAAGGCGCCAGCCATGTACACCTGAGCTGGTGGGTTCGAATCCAGCCCGGGCCCACCAAACAACAATGACAGCTGCAACCAAAAAAAAAAATGGCCGGGCGTTGTGGCAGGCGCCTGTAGTCCCAGCTACTTGGGAGGTGGAGGCAAGAGACTCGCTTGAGCCCAGGAATTGGAGGTGGCTGTGAGCTGTGATGGCACGGCACTCTATCCAGGGTGACAGCTTGAGGCTCTGTCAAAAAAAAAAAGATGCTTCGAAAGGCAAGGAGGAAGCTTACCTATGAAAAAGCTAAGCATTATCATAAAGAATACAGGCAGATGTATAGAACTGAGATTCAGATGGCTAGGATGGCAAGAAAAGCTGGCAACTTCTATGTACCTGCAGAACCCAAATTGGCATTTGTCATCAGGATCAGAGGTATCAATGGTGTGAGTTCAAAGGTCCAAAAGGTGTTGCAGCTTCTTCGTCTTCGCCAGATCTTCAGTGGAATTTTTGTTAAGCTCAATAAGGTTTCCATTAACATGCTGAGGATTGTAGAACCGTATATTGCATGGGTGTACCCAAATCTGAAGTCAGTGAATGAGCTAATCTACAAGTGTGGTTATGGCAAAATCAATAAGAAACGAATTGCATTGACTAACAACTGTTTGATTGCACGATCTCTTGGTAAATATGGCATCATCTGCATGGAGGATCTGATTCATGAGGTCTATACTGTTGGAAAACACTTCAAAGATGCAAATAACTTCTTGTGGTCCTTCAAGTTATCACCTCCACGGGGTGGAATGAAGAAAAAGACAACCCACTTTGTAGAAGGTGGAGATGCTGGTTAACAGGGAAGACCAAATAAATAGGCTTATTAGAAAAATGAACTAAGGTGTCTGCCCTGATTGATTTTGTAATCTGATCGGTTAATAAACAGTGACTGCTTTCAAATTGAAATGTAAAAAAATAAAAAATAAAATACATATACAATTTCAGCAGGCCCTTTTCACACAAGACATGACTCAATCTGTTCTCAACAATGAAAAGAAAAGATATTGAATATGAGTTTAAAATAATCATGACTATTCTTATGAAGAATAAATCTTCCTAAAAATCTTTCCAGTTGGAAAAACAGCCTATAGTATCCAGGCTATGTTTTAATTTGAAAGACTCTTCCTAAAGAAAGATAGGAAAGTCGCCTTTTATTACAAAACTTATAAATGTTCATAGAGACAGAATGAATGGGGGCTCCCACATCTGGCATATAAGCATTTTCACTAGGGTGATGGGAGCCCCCAAAGGGTTTTTATAAGGGGAGCACCTGATCAGATTTTTACTTCTGAGAGTATCAATTGTCGGCTGCCTGGCTGAATTGGAGCTTTGCAGAAGGTGACCCAAAGGGTGATAGTGTTAGACTTGTCTATGGTGATGGTAGAAGAGGTGGAGAGAAGAGGTGTAGAGAAGGGGTAGAGAAGGCCAGATGTGCTAACTGATAGATTGTTAGGGAGAGAGAGCAGTGAAGGTCTAGAATGATGCCCAGGTGAGGATTTTCTCTTTGTAAATCTGGACCAGTTACCAGCCAGCACTCATTGGGAAAAAACACCTCAGAGCAGGCCAGGCATGGTGGCTCACGCCTGTAATCCCAGCACTCTGGGAGGCCAATGTAGGTGGGTTGCCCTGAGCTCACAGGTTTAAGACCAGCCTGAGCTACAGCAAGACCTCATCTCTAAAAACAGCCGGGCATTGTGGCTGGCACCAGTAATTCCAGCTACTTGGAAGGCTGATAGAAGAGAATCGCTTGAGCCCAAGAGTTTAAGTTTGCTGTGAGCTGTGATGCCACAGCACCCTACTGAGTGTAACAAACTGAGACTCTGTCTCAAAAACAAACCAACCAACAAACAAAAACACCTCAGACATTGACTTTGCACAACATGCTACCAGCATCATTGTCATACATTGAAGACGACTCATTCTATGGGGAGGCCACAAGAGCTAACAGGAAATTACACTGACCTTTTTCTACAAATAAATAGGCTTAAAATTAGATTCTTATGCCAACTGACTAAAGGGAAAACTATTAAACTGTCAGATAAGAGCTCTCCAGGGTTTTTATGAATTACCATGATTCATCATTCCAGAGAAAGGATCTGAACAAGAACCATTTTTGCCTCTTCTCAGGAGTTCCTGAAGGATCACACACTAGAGCATTAGAGGAAGAACAATTCATGAGCCCTCAAGGCATCAAAGATCCAACTGGACATCTAAACACAAAGTATCCATCCTTGATATCTGATCATCAAGCATGCGATGAGGTTTGACTGAATCAACTTGGTTTTTCTGGTTAGTATTATGAATGTCCATTCATTTGTGGGCTTAGGGCTTATAGGAATACAGAATATAGCCACATATAATACAAAATCTTTCTCATTAAATATAGTCAGTTGACACCAATTATAGCAGCCTCTCATAGTAACATGCCTTCTGTGATTAAGGAAGTGGAATTCTTACACTACAGATTACATTTGAGAACTAGTGGAAAAATGGCCGGTAAAATATACCATGTCTTACAAGGAGTTTTTTAAACATTTGCATTTGAATATCCTTACAGAGAGCAAGTATCTTTCAGCCCACAGCTACAAACGTCCTTAATTCTCTCATTTACATTATCGCCTGACTTCTGTGTTGGGAATTCTAAAAGAGAAAAAGCGAGAGTGCTGTAATGAGCATCCTTGGGATCAGTAATTACAGGACACTGTGCCAATATGAGAGGAGGCAAAAACACGTACGACTGTCCCACTGGTGGCTTACGGGTCAATCCTTGCACCCGACTTCGTGTTGGCCCTTACCCTGCTTGTTTCCCTCAATCACTCTTAAGATCAAGTATGAAATCCCTGAGAAGTTCTACCAGGCCCCGTGTGTCTGGCTCCTGCCCCACTGCCAGCTTCTCATCCCACCACTCACTCTCGATCTCTCTGACCCCCCCACCACATTGAGCCTCGTAGGCCAAGGAGGTTGGAACTGTGGTGTCCTATCCAATTTCCCCTTCAGCCCCAAGGCACTTATTTCCCCAGCTGCCAAGCTCGGAGCTGAGACCCACTCCATGAATTGCCCTCATCCACATCTCTCTTGAGATCTTCTGACCCCATTCAGGGGTCAGAAGACTAGTCAATAAAGGATGCCTTGATTTGCCACAGCTCCAAAGGGCACCCCAGCTCCAGAACTTTCCTCCTTTCCTTGGAGGTATTGTCCTGGGAGCACTCCCAGTCAACACTCTGTCAAATAAGCATGAGCCCTTTTCTTGTCTCCACTGACGTTCCAGCATACAGCTTGGAATCTGGATCAGATTTGGAATCCAGTGATTATACCTAAGTGATTGATTAATTGGCGAATGACCAGCTTCTGCCACCAACCTTCTTTCTTTCTCAGAATCATCCTCCTAATACGAGGGAGCCCCATTTTCTAGTGATCTCTCCTCACTGTAAGATTAAAGTGCAGCAACATGATAAACTGTGATTGTTGTCTTTACCCAGGTCACCCTGGGGGTCATATTTTTTATCTGCCACATGCTAATGTTATGAGAATTCTGAGGCTCAAAACAAAGATGAAATGTACACCTCCTCAGAACTATACTTTCATGGTAGAAATTTCAAATGTTTAATGGACAATAATAAGAAAATACTTCAGGATCTAAATCAGCATCAGTATTTATTCACTATGGTCTTTTAAAGAGTTTGTAGTAAAATACAAGGAGATTAATTTCTAAACTGAGGAGAAAAAAACTCTTCTTGCTTCTATTTCCAGAGGCTTTTGTTCTAAAAATTATTTTTAGCGTTAGTAAATTATGCTAATTAAGACAACTAGGCTGAAAAGTAGTATATTTGGAAACAAGAGAGCATATTTCACTAATGGTATATGATTTCCCAAGCAGATTTAAAATTGGATTTTTTTTTATTTTATTTTTTTTTAATTTTTAAATATATGTATTTTATTATTCTTCTTTACATTATTCCCCCCCCCAACGTGGTAAGACAGAATTGATTTACAGAAAAGAATACAGAAAACACCAAAGTTCCTGGTAAAGGGAGAGATTTCAAGTGGGGAGAGAGAAGCTCTCTCTGTTCCTCTCCCGGTCTTTCCC
>CAUYRH010052101.1:0-10944 GCA_963574655.1 Perodicticus potto | reverse complement strand
CGCCCGGCTAGGCTATTTTTCTGTTTTGCAGTTCGGCCGAGGCTGGGTTTGACAACCTCCAACTCCTGGGCTTAGGCGAGTCTCTTGCCTCAGCCTCCTGAGTAGCTGGAACTACAGGCGCCTGCCACAACGCCCGGCTAGGCTATTTTTCTGTTTTGCGGTTCGGCCGAGGCCGGGTTTGAACCCGCCATCTTCGGTATATGGGGCCAGCGCCCTACTCTATGAGCCACAGGGGCCGCCATTAAGTTTAAATATTACTGGTAAAAGGTAATGGGAGGGGAGGGGAGGGTGGAGGATGAGTGGAGGGAGGGCAATTGGTGGGATCACACCTACGGTGCATCTTAGTAGGGTACTGGTGAAACTTATCAAATGTAGAGTATCAATGTCTTTATATAGTGATTAAGAAAATGGTATGAGGGCTATCTCTCACAGTACAATCAAAATGTTTCTGATTGTATATGAAGCACATTCTGCCCTATGATTGCACCAATGTACACAATTATGATTGAATAAAATTATTTAAAAAAAATAAAAAATAAAAATAAAAAAATAAAAATTCCCAACAAAATTTTATACCTGGAATTTAATTCGGGCATATGGGGAAGATGAGAAGAGATGGGAATATCAATGAACAAGATTAACCAAGTAGGTGCATGGGCAAGATGGCCAACTAGCAGCATCTTTCATCAAATGGTCCCAGCCAGAGCAGGAAAACTGGACTGAAGTGAACTTGGGGCATGTGAAAGTTTGGGGTGGATGGCAAGGAGATGGATGAGATTAAGGCATTCAGCAAT
Organism: Perodicticus potto; assembly: GCA_963574655.1. NCBI lineage: Eukaryota > Metazoa > Chordata > Mammalia > Primates > Lorisidae > Perodicticus > Perodicticus potto. Next base: position 10,150 of record CAUYRH010052101.1, on the reverse strand, counting down.
CGCACGGAGACAAACTGTGAGGATGAAGACTAGAAAGAGGAAGGGAGAAAGCAGAGAACACTTAGGAAGAGAGAAGACTAGAAGGAGCCTGGAGGTGAATGGAAGCCTAAGGAGGACCCTTCCCCATCAGGGGCTATCTGTGAGCAGCAAACCACAGGAATTCTCACCCCACAGGACAGTGGCTGTGTGAAGAAAAGCACATGGCCACATGAAAAAGCAGTGGTTCATTTAAACACTTAGTGGTGAAGAGGAGTGGTGAGCTCCATGTCCTGAGGCCTCTGGACCTGATTCCAGCCTGCCAGTTTTAGTTTCTAAATGGCCTTAAAAACCAGCTGAGTAGGCAGGGCGCAGTGGCTCATACCTGTAATCCTAGCACTCTGGGAGGCCGAGAAGGGTGTATTATCTGAGCCCACAGGTTCGAGACCAGCCAGAGCCAGAGCGAGAGCGAGACCTCATCTCTAAAAATAGCCGGCGGAGAGCGGACCCCAGAGAGCCCTGAGTAGCCCCACCACCGCCACTGGTCTGCTTACCATCACACATTGGGAAGAACCGCAGCTGCCGCAGCCGGCCCCAGTCACCATCACCGCAACCATGAGAAGCGAGGGCTAGACCCAGCAGCCGCCCGCCACCCCAGCCCTCAGCACTGCGGACAACAAGGCCAGCACTACCTGCAGCGTTGCAGGGAACGGTGGCCCAGGCGGCCTCACATCGGCGGCACCTGCCGGCAGGACAAAAAGGTCATCGCGACGAAGGTTTGGGGAACAGTAAAATGGTTCAATGTAATAAATGGATATGGTGGGCAGCGCCTGAGGCTCCAAGGAGTAGGGCGCCGGCCCCATATGCTGGAGTTGGTGGGTTCAAACCCAGCCCCGGCCAAAAAAAAAAAAAGAAAAAGAAACTGATATGGTTTCATCAACAGGAATGACACCAAGGAAGATGTATTTGTATTACACCAGACTGCCGTAAAGAAGAATAACCCCAGGAAGTGCCTTCGCAGTGTAGGAGATAGAGAGACTGTGAAGTTTGATGTTGTTGAAGTAGAAAAGGGTGCGGAGGTAGCAGTTGGGACAGGCCCTGGTGGAATTCCAGTTCAAGGCAGTAAATACGCAGCAGACCATAACCAGTATAGGTGCTCACAGCAGACCGTAACCATTACAGGCGCTATCCACGTTGCAGGGGTACTCCACGCAATTACCAGCAGAATTACCAGAATAGTGGGGGAGAAGGAGGGAAATCGAGGGATCAGAGAGTGCTCCTGAAGAAGCACAACGACAAGCGCCGAAGGGTCCCTCCTTACTACATGCAGAGACCCTATGGGCGGCGACCACAGTGTTCCAACCCTCCTGTGCAGGGAGAAGTGATGGAGGTGCTGATAACCAGGGTGCAGGAGAACAAGGTAGACCAGTAAGACAGAATATGTATCGGAGTTATAAACCACGATTCTGCAGGGGCCCTCCTCGCCAAAGACAGCCCAGAGAGGACAGCAAGGAAGACGATAAAGAGAATCAAGGAGATAAGACCCAAAGTCAGCATTCGCCTCAACGTCGGTACCGTCGCAACTTCAATTACCGACACACACGCCCAGAAAACCCTAAACCACAAGATGGCAAAGATACAAAAGCAGCCAATCCACCAGCTGAGAATTCGTCTGCTCCCAAGGCCGAGCAGGGCGGAGCAGAGTAAACGCCGGCTCACCATCTCTAAGATCATCCGGGTTAGTCATCCAACAAGAAGAAACGAATATGAAATTCAGCAGTAAGAAATGAACAAAAGATTGGAGCTGAAGACCTTAAGTGCATGCTTTTTGCCCGTTGACCAGATAACTAGAACTATCTGCATTATCTATGCAGCATGGGGTTTTTATTATTTTTACCTAAAGACGTCTTTTGTGGTAATAACAAACGTGTTTTTTAAAAAAGTCTGGTTTTTCTCAATGTGCCTTTAAAGGTTTTTAATTGTTTCATATCTGGTCAAGTTGAGATTTTTAAGAACTTCATTTTTAGTTTGTAATATAAGTTTACAACTTGATTTTTTCAAAAAAGTCACAAACTGTTAATAAAGGTCTTTTAATAAAGGTCTTAAATAATTTTTAAAAACTGAAAAAATAAAAATAGCCGGGCATTGTGGCAGGCAACTGTAGTCCCAGCTTGGGAGGCTGAGGTAAGAGAATCACTTGAACCCAAGAGTTTGAAGTTGCTGTGAGCTATGATAGCACTCTACTGAGGGCAACAAAGTGAAACTCAGTCTCAAAAAAAAAAAAAAAAAAAAACTCAGCTGAGTGAGCCAGGTGTACAGCAGTGGCTGCTTTGTTTCAACTGGTTCTGGAAAGGGTGGGGCAAGCACTATGTCCTAGGGCCTCTGAAACTGGCATCACTCAGCAGTGTGCTGCCTGGGCTCAAGCTCCACCTACCAGGCCCCAACTGCCTCCCAGGAGTTACCTATGAGTCCCAACTATAATATCTCTCAGCAACAATTTAGGGACACCCCAACATTCTAGCTTAAAAATTAAAATACAATAATATAAAATAAAATAAAATGAATTGAAAACATACATAGGGAGGAATCAGCAGAAGAACCCTAGCAACATAAAATATCAGAGCAGATCAACTCTCACAAGAAATTACAAGGGTGATACAGTTGAAAATACCATACAGAAAGAAATTATCAAAATGACACAAATGGAATTCAGAATACGGATGGCAAATAAGATGAATGCTATTCAAGAGAAGATAGAAAAAGAAATGCAAAACCTGTCTTAAGGTATCAATGAAATTAAAGACAAAGTCACCAAGGATCTGGACATTATTAGGAAGGATATAGCAGAGCTTCAGGTATTGAAAGAGACATTTAGGAAGTTTCAAAACACAGTAGAGACTCACAGCAACAGAGTAGAAGATTGAGAAGAAAGAATTTCAGAATTCAAAGACAAGACTTTTCAAATAACTCAATAATTCAAAGAGGCAGAAAAGAAGACAGCAAAAGCAGAGCAATCTCTTAGAGAGAAATAGGACTATACAAAGCAAACAGATATGAATCATAAGGTCTCTGAAGAATAGAGTCCTAAAAGCAAGGAAGCTATACTTCAAGAGATCACTGGGGAAAATTTCCCAGTAATTGTGAGAGACACGAAAATACAGATACTAGACAGTTACAGAACGACAAGATGACTCAATTCAAACAAAGCATCTCCTGGATCAGTGATTTTCAACTGGTGTCCCAGGGCACAGTGGTATGCCATAAAAGGATCTTAGGTGTGCCATGAAATTTTTTAAAGATCATTAATTAAATTATTTTCAAAAGAAATCCAAAGCACAGTACGTATATTCCTTTTTTTAACTCTTTTTTTAAATTAAATCATAGCTGTGTGCATTAATGCAATCATGGGGTACAATGTGCTGGTTTCCTATACAATCTAAAATATTTTCATCAAACTGTTTAACATAGCCTTCACGGCATTTTCTTACTTATTGTGTTAAGACATTTATATTCGGCTCGGCGCCTGTGGCTCAACGGACTAAGGCGCCAGCCACGTACACCTGAGCTGGTGGGTTCGAATCCAGCTCGGGCCTGCCAAACAACAATGATGGCTGCAACCAAAAAATGGCCAGGCATTGTGGTGGGCGCCTGTAGTCCCAGCTACTTGAGAGGCAGAGGCAGGAGACTCGCTTGAGCCCAGGAATTGGAGGTTGCTGTGAGCTGTGATGCGACGGCACTCTATCCAGGGTGACAGCTTGAGGCTGTCTCAAAAAAAAAAAAAAGACATTTATATTCTGCACTTAGTAAGTTTCACCTGTATTTACTCTTTTTTTGATCAATATAATTTATTGCAAGTCCATAGTGATCAAAACAGCATGGTATTGGTACAAAAATAGAGATACAGACATTTGGAACTGAATAGAAAACCATGAGATGAAACTAACATTTTATAACCACCTGATCTTTGATAAACCAAACAAGAGCATACACTGGGGGAAAGAATCCCTATTCAATAAATGGTGCTGGGAGAACTGGATAACCACATGTAAAAGACTGAAACTGGATCCACACCTTTGACCACTTAAAAAAATGATTCAAAATGGATAAAAGGTTTAAATTTAAGAAATGAAACAATAAAAATCCCAGAAAAAAGTGTGGTAAAAACTCTTGAAGATGTTGGCCTGGGGAAAGATCTTATGAAGAAGACTTCCCTGACAATTGCAACAACAAAAATAAATAAATGGGACGTAATTACTGAAAAGCTTCTTCACAGCTAAGGACACAACAACCAAAGCAAATAGACAATTTTCAGAATGGGAAAAGATATTTGCATATTACAAATCTGACAAAGGTTTGATAAACAGGATGTACAGAGAACTCAAATTAATCAGCAAAAAAAGAGCTCATAATCCCATATATCACTGGGCAAGAAACATTAACAGAACCTTCTCTAAAGAGACAAAAGGCTAACAAACATTTCAAAAAATGCTCAACTTCCCTAATCATCAGAGGAATACAAATCAAAACCACCCTGAGAGTTCACCTAACCCCAGTAAGATTAGTTCACATCACAAAGTCTTAAAGCTGCAGATGGTGGCACAGATGTGGAGAAAAGGGAACACTTTTACACTGTTGGTGGAACTGCACACTCATACAGCCTCTTTGGAAAGAAGTATGGAGAATCCTCAGAGAACTCAAACTTGATCTCCCATTTGACCCCACAATCCCAATACTAGGCATCTACCCAGAAGAAAAAAATCATTTTATCATAAGGACATTTATACGAGATTATTTATCACCGCTCAAATTATAATTGCCAAGATGTGGAAACAACCTAAATGCTGATCAGCTCAGGAGTAGATTGACCATTTGTGGTATATTCATACCATAGAATACTATTCAGCCATAAAAAAGATGGTGACTTCCTATCTTTTGTATTAACCTAGATGGATTTGAAATACATTCCCCTTAGTAAAGTATCACAAAAATGGAAAAGCAATTATCCAATCTACTCAATACTAATATGAAGCCAATAGAGGATATAATGCATGCCACCACAGGAGAAAAACTCGATTCAATACAAGTTGGGGGCAGGGGTAGCAAGGGAAAGCAAGGGAAGAGTGGGGTGCTCCCACTGAATGGGCATGGTGTGGGGGTGTTTGGCACACCTTTTGAGGACAGTACATAACTACAAGAGGGACTCTACCTAACAAATTCAAATATTTTGATCTAGTTGTACCCTCACATTAACCTGAAATTTAAAAAAAAGAAAAAAAAACAGTTTAGGAGCTTGCTTAAAAAAAAAAAAAAGTTGATATAAGTGAATGCACCATAAGTATCTGCTGGTAGTAGGAGATAAAGTGCTCTAACATAAATCAAGACAAAAATGACAAACACTTGAATTAAAAAGGACAAATGTCATGACCAAGTAATTCACAAATAGAGCATTAAATTGATAGAAATAAACTGGGTTTTGCCCATAAAACTGGCTAAAGTCTAAGAACTTTACAAAAAGCCAAGACTGGTGAGGGAATGTTGAAACTAACATTCTCATACAACCTTAAGAGTAATAAAACTTAGTGCAAGCATTTCTGGTAGGTAATTAATATCTGTGTATCAAAGGCTTTAAAAGTATTCAAATCAGACTGGGCCCAGTGTCTCACACCTGTAATCCTCACATTCTGGGAGGCCTAGACAAGCCCATTGCTTGAACTCAGGAGTTTGAGACCAGCTTGAGCAAGAGCAAGACCCCCTCTCTACCAAAAACAATAATTTAAATAAAACTAGCTGGGTGTTGTGGGAGCCTGTAGTCCAAGCTACTTAGAAGGCTGAAGTAGGAGAATTGAGGGCACGAATTTGAGATTGCTGGGAGCTATGAAGAGGCCATGGCACTCAACCCAGGGCACAGAGTGAGACTGTCTAAAAAACTAAAACAAAACAAAATAAAATAAATAAAATAAAGGTATTCAAATCCCATAAAATAATAGTTCCACTTTTAAAATGGTATTAGGAGAAATAATCATGACTAGCCCTTGAGTTGTAAGAAGAAGTTCAGAATAACTTTTTTTTTTTTGAGATACAGTCTCGCTACGTCACCCACGGTAGAGTGCTATGGCGTCACAGCTCACAGCAACCCCAAACTCTTGGGCTTAAGCGACTCTCTTGCCTCAGCCTCCCAAGTAGCTGGGACTACAGGTGCCCACCACAACACCCAGCTATTTTTGTTGTTATTGCTATTGTTGCAGTTGTCATTGTTGTTTAGCTAGCCCTGGCCAAGTTTGAACCCACCACCCTCTATACACATGGCCAGCGCTATAACCACTGGGCTATAGGCACCAAGCCAAGAACAACATTTTTTTTCTTTTGAGACAGAGTCTCACTTTGTCGCCCTCAGTAGAGTGCTGTCGCATCACAGCTCACAGCAACCTCCAACTCTTGGGCGTAAGCGATTCTCTTGCCTCAGCCTCCCGAGTACCTGAGACTACAGGTGCCTGCCACAGCACCCGGCTTTTTTGTTGTTGTTGTTGTTGCAGTTGTCATTGCGGTTTCAGCTGCCCGGGCTGGGTTTGAACCCACCACCCTCAGTATATGGGGCTGGCACCCTACCCACTGAGCCCCAGGGGCTGCCCCAAGAACAACTTTTTCATAACAACAAATACATCAAAACTAAATTCCAAACACCAGTGATTAGATGAATACATTGTGTTTCATCATGTAATGAAATTATGGAAGGAATTAAAATTTTCTTTATTATCCCTGTAATAATATTTTTATAGTACTGCAATAAAATATTTTAATCTGTAATATAATAGTTATTAATATAGAAATTAATATAATTTACATTATATTATAATATAAACCAATATATATTGCTAATTTTTTCAAAACATATTACAAAATATTATATACTGAATTATGCTGTTTGATGTAGCATATGTTTTTGTGTATAATGGAATAAAGTGTATTCGAAGGAATAATTTCTTTTCAATATCCATCATGGATTTCACAGTAGAGATTTCTGTAACATGTGTCCAGCTCAGAAATCATGAAATGCTAAGAAATGCCAGGCTGTGGCTTCAAAAGGAACAAAGTCAGTATCGCCTGACATAGAAGAATAAATTTTTATAAGGTAAAACTGAACAGTGTTGTTTCAGGGAAAACAAGAAGAATGCTTCCTCCCTTGCATTTTAAGTAACTACTGAGGAAATTTTCTACATCCTTCCCAGTAAGAAGAAAGGGGCCTGTATGGGAAGACTCGCTGTCTCTCACCATCCTGGCAGCAAAACCTACCTTGGCCCTTCACATCCAGCAAGAGAAGGATCTCCACTAACATCTGGCCAACACCAGAGGAGCAGACCCTTGGTGGGTGAAATTTCCCAAGGAGAGTTAGGGGACTGAGGGACAGTAGGAGGCAGACAGTGAGCATTGAGAGGAGACAGGGCTGTAAGGAGTCCCAGCCTGGACTGACACACAAGTCTGTAAGAGCTGCCTCCTCCAGGTGAAGGCCAGACTTTCCACAGCCCAATAAATCCCTGATACTGCAGACCTCTGAGGCAAAGGCCCATTGGAAACAAGCTTGCAGGGAGGGAGAGAGGATGCATGAGAGGGAAAATGCACCTCGTAGCATTGATATAAGAGCTTAGGTAATGGAAAGACCCATCCAGACCATGGAAGTCAGGGAACAATTCACAATGACTAGGGCAGTGACTGAGGAAATAATATAACTGGTGCTCTCAGCAAATCCCTATAAATAAGAGGCTCCCCATGGCTGAAGTTCCTATATTCTGCCAGAGAGTTGGAAGGAATGGGTGCAGCCAGCAGGCAAAGCCTCTCTCAGAGCCCAGCGCTGAGCAGACACTGCAGTGTCAGGCAGAGAGGAGGCCACGGACTGAGGAGGGGAGCCCGAGAGAGGCAGGCAGGTGCGGGGTTATCTATGATCTGGTTAGGCCTGACACGAGGGACCTCTGCCTATCTGCAACCCCTGGGTTCACACACATAGACCAGCCCCCAGCCCAGCAGTCGGGGCACGGTACACTTCACGACCAATGGACTCAGTCACTGCTCGGCAGTTCCCCAGATAACAGACAGCCTGGCATGCTATGCCCGTGCCTCACATACCCTACACGCAGGGGTGCAGCCTAAAGAACCTCAAATGTAGAAACCCTGACAGGCAGTCCTTTCCAAGGCGGAGGGAAACAGGCCAGTGGATAGAGGGTGTGAGCTGCAGGCGGGGTCAACACTGCTCCTTCCCACATGCTAGGACCACCTGGCACTGAGCAGAGGCTCCCTGAAGACAAGGGAGACACTAGAAGGACTGACACTGACCCGGCCCAATCTGGGACCAAAGATCATTTCCCTACAAATTCTGCCACTGTGACCAGTAGACACCCTCAGGAGAGAACCAATATTCACAGTCACTGTGGCTCCTCTTTGGTCAAAAACACATGGTCTGTGTTGAGGGCTTGACCCCACACCTGCAGGAACTCCTTACCAAAGGATCCCTGACTCACTGTCGACCCCGGGAAAAGACAGGCAACTCTCACCTTGGGCACCCAGCAGGGTGCTGAGGAGGAGAAAGCAGAGTCCCCATAGAAAGAGATGTCCACTCAAAGCCATCTTGATTCCCATGTCATCAGGGTCACAGCCCACTACAAATAACCCTGTGAGCGTCAGGACACTAAGAGGTCCACAGCAGTGGGAGGAGACATGAAGACACGTCCCCTACATCCTCCCTGCTGAGAGCCAATAGGGACACCCTCTCCCATCTCAGATGCTATCAGACTTCATCTGCTGCGTTCTGAAGCTCAAACACCAATTAGATTCTGAACCTTCCAGATCTCCTTATTTGAGCAGCACAGCCCGCTGACGTCAAGTTTCCTTAGGGCCCTGAGAACTGGCCCCCATGATCGGGGCTGGTTCAGGAAAGCTGCATCCCAAATCTAGTGCTGCTTTATCTTCCCCAAGGACCCAATGCTGGCTGGTGGACTGTGAGATCATTTGGGGTCAGGGTGCTGTAGCCATTAGATGCCTCTGGTATAACCAGACCATCATTCTTCCCTGTGACTGAGCTCACGCTGAGGCAGAGAACCATGAGGAGGCTTGAGATAGGACAGTGAGCACCAGTCAGCAGACACTGGGAACCAGCAGCCTGGAATGTCACAGGTGAACATGGAGGGAACGAGGTGGGAGTTGCCAAGTGGTGGTGGAGCTGTGCTTCCTCTTCCCTCCCCCTCCCCGTCTTGCGGTGATCTGGAGTCTCAGGGTCTGGAGCCCAGCAGGGTCATGACAATCAGGGGCTTTGGCAGAATCTAACTTTCCCTTCTCAGGAGTTTCCCTTAGCACACAGGACCACTCTGCCCAGCTCACACAAGCCACCTGAGGCCTCACAGACACAAACAGCGGCTGCACCCTACAACATATGGGAGACCCAATTTCTTCCTCCCAGTCCACAGTCCTGTCCTAAGAGCTGCTATTGATCAGGGGCAAAAAGAAGCAATACGCTCTACCATCTCCCGCACACACCCCCTTCCTTATCCCAGAGAGTCCCTGGGCTCCCTCCACCTGCTCATTTGCTTCACATACTTGGCCCATCCACTTAATACCACTTTTTTTTCCTGCCTTGACCCTCCTACCATTTTGGATTCTCTCTTAAATCATAGCTTGGTGCCTCAAAAAGTTGGCCCCTAATCCATCTCATCCTTGCTGGCTCCCAATACATATACCCATCCTCTTTTCAGTTATACTGGTGTTACTGTTGGTAAAAGATTACTATGTTCAACAGGAAACACTAAAAATGTTAGAAATTTTTCACCTGAGAGAAAGAAACGAGGAAAGAGATAATAACAATTGCTCATAGGGTGTGAATGTTTACTGAGGTAAAATCTGGGCATTACTGGACTCAGCTCACAACACACCATCAGCATTCAACCCAGCCCATATTTGCTAAAAGCATCTACCCACTAATGTGCATATAATTACAGCACATGGGCTCAGAATAACACCAAGACAGACACTACTCCTAAGTGTGAGGGGTTTACAGTCTAGATCAGGGGTCCTCAAACTAAGGCCTGTAGGCCACATGAGTTGGTATGAATTGTATTGGTTCCCATTTTGCTTTTTACTTCAAAATAAGATATGTGCAGTGTCCATAGGAATTTGTTCATAGTTTTTTTTT
>CAUYRH010052099.1:0-21594 GCA_963574655.1 Perodicticus potto | reverse complement strand
TTAACTAAGGTAGACTCTCACTGGATTAAAGATTTAAACTTAAGACATGAAACTATCAAAATATTAGAAGAAAGTGCAGGGGAAACTCTTGAAGGAATTGGCTTGGGTGAATATTTTATGAGGAGGACTCCCCAGACAATTGAAGCAGTATCAATGATACACTACTGGGACCTGATCAAACTAAAATGCTTCTGCACAGCCAAGAACATAGGAAGTATAGTAAGCAGACAGCCCTCAGAATGAGAGAAAATATTTGCAGGTTATGCCTCCGACAAAGGTTTAGTAATCAGAATCCACAGAGAACTCAAACGTATTAGCAAGAAAAGAACAAGTGATCCCATCTCAGGGTGGGCAAGGGACTTGAAGAGAAACTTCTCTAAAGAAGATAGGTGCATGGCCTACAGATACATGAAAAAATGCTCACCATCCTTAATCATCAGAGAAATGCAAATCAAAACTACTTTGAGATATCACCTAACTCCAGTAAGATTAGCCCACGTGACCAAATCCCAAAACCAGAGATGTTGGCATGATGTGGAAAAAAGGGAACACTTCTACATTGCTGGTGGGAATGCACACTATTACGTTCCCTTTGGAAGGATGTTTGGAGAGTACTTAGAGATCTAAAAATAGACCTGCCATTTGATCCTATAATTCCTTTACTAGGTATATACCCAGAAGACCAAAAATCACATTATAACAAAGACATCTGTACCAGAATGTTTATTGCAGCCCTACTCATAATTGCTAAATAATGGAAGAAGCCCAAGTGCCCATCGACCCACGAATGGATTAATAAACTGTGGTACATGTATACCATGGAATACTATGCAGCCTTAAAGAAAGATGGATACTTTACCTCTTTTGTGTTTACATGGATGGAGCTGGAACATATTCTTCTTAGCAAAGTATCTCAAGAAAGGAAGAAAAAGTATCCAATGTACTCAGCCCTACTATGAAACTAATTTAAAGGTTTCATATGAAGGCTAGTTACCCAACTATAGCACAAGAATATGGGAAGGGAGGGGAGGCGGGAGGTTGGGGTGGAGGGAGGGTAATTGGTGGGGCCACACTAATGGTGCATCTTAGAAGGATACAGGTGAAACTTACTAAATGCAGAATACAAATGTCTTCATACAATAACTAAGAAAATGCCATGAAGGGTATATAAACAGTTTGATGTAAACATTTCAGATTGTATATGAAACCAGCACATTGTATGCCTTGATTGCACTAATGTACTCAGCTATGATTTAAGAAAAAAAGGGAGGAAGGAAGGGAGGGAGGGAGGGAGGGAGGGAGAAAAGAAAAAAAGTCCAAAAGGAAGGAAGAAAAAAAAAAATCTAACAATAAATGCGCTCTGATATGTCTGGCAGCACATTTCTCAGTGGAAACCTTACAGGCCAGGAGAGTGGCATAACATACTCAAATTGCTGAAGGAAAAACATCTTACCCTAGAATATTATGTCCTGAAAAAATATCTCCAAACCTGAAGGAGAAATCAAGACTTTCCCAAAGACCAAGAGAGTTCAACAAGATCTGTCCTAGAGGAAACACTAAAGAAGCTCTTCAATATGAAAGAAAAGGCCATTAATGAGCAATGAAGAACCATCTGTAGATACACAACTCACTGGAAATGGTGAAGTACACAAATACAGAATATATTATTACTGTAATTGTGGTATATTAACCACTTATATCTTGAGTAGAAAGACTAAAAGACAAAACTACAAAAAATAACAAATTTTTGAGATAGTATAAAAAGATATGGATGGAAATAACAAAAAGTTAAAAAGTTGGGAGCATGGAGGTAAAGGTTGAATTTCTGTTATTTCTTTTTTGTTTGTAAGCAGAACTGTCATGTTTAAAACAGCTGGTTATAAAATACTTTTTGCAAACTTCATGGTAACCTCAAATCAAAAAACCTACAACAGATACATAAAAAAATAAAAAGCAAGAAATTGAAACACACCACCAGCAAAAATCATTTTTAACAAAGGAACACAGGAAGGAGAAAGGAAGGTCCACAAAACCACCTGGCTTTCAGACTTCTGCAAATGGCAGATCACGGGACTTCTCAGCCTCCATAATCACATTAGCCAATCCCTCACAATAAATCTTTCCGTGTATTTATGTGTATCCTTTTGGCTCTGTTTTTCTGGAAAACCTAATACAATATGGTTGTTGAGTTCTGCCACACTAAACTCCAGCTTGTAATATCATTTTTGGTTACTTATTGCATTCCTTACATTTTTGTTCTCAATTATCTTTATTGTCTCAAGCAGGTTGATTTTAACCAGAAAACAAGCTTTTTATAGAGAGGAGTCTGTGTTAATACTTTCTGGGCCCCTAATCGTGCTGGACACAGGATTGAGTGCTCAGTCCTTATGGGTGACTCATTCATTCATCACTTCCCAACATGCTTTTCCTAAACCAGGGCTCTAAAAAGGGCCATAAATTGCAAAAACATCAGTGTTGGCCAGTAGAAAAACAGACGTCCAAGCTAATTGCATGATTTGTATTTTAGTCACTCTCCTAGATTACGTGACTTTTCCTTACCTTTTTTAACCTGGATAACTGAAATCTGACTATCCCATGATGAATCATCAAAAGGAAACACTGGTGACAGTTAAGCTAAGATTAGAAATGAATTCAAAATTACCAACAGCCAAAATTTCTGGGAATAAAAAGGTTAGAAATCAAAAATGGAATTTTTTGCATATCTTCCAATAGATGTCATTATTAATTACTTTTCAGGCATCAAAATTGGATCAAATTTGAGAGGTAAGAGGGAAATTGAGGAAAATCAAATATTAAACACCCATTGTGCTTATGTTTTCATTGGCGACTCTAAGTTACTAAATCGCACTATAAATTCTATCACACTGTCAAATGACTCTATTTGTATAATCATTTTACCCAATTCTGTTATTTTCTGAATTTATAACATTTAACAAGGACTCGTAAAACACATAATGTCATAAGCTTACAATTTCACAGTTCAGCAACTCTCAGATTCTTGATTCTTTGTCCCTAATACCCCAAGCTTCCCTTACCATTGCACCTCTGCAGCAGAATCACCACCACTGGCCCACGCTTCCACTGCCCCCTAGCATTACTAGTATGATCTTAAAACTAGGGAAAGGGAAAACAGCAAATGAAGGTTCAGGAAAAAAGAGATGAATCATACTATTAGCACCATTTAAGAACTAAAAACTCTGCAGATTGATTCTTGTAATCCACTCAAAACTCATTCCAAGAACTCAAACTTTACAAATATTTTTGAAAACTAGAATGGATAACATAACAAAAATTGGGCTGTTATCAGAATAAAACAAAACAAAATATGCTGGATGAACTATTTAGATTTTAGGACAAAAACAATTTTAGACAGAGGAGTAACACATGCTCTTCCAAAAAACAACAAAAAAAACCTGATCCTTAAACAAAAGGCCCATCTATGGTATCCTATTTTGTGACAAGTTATTAGTAAAAAATAAAATTTATTTGCCTCTTCTCTCTAAACATAATTTTTAGACTATTTCATCTATCCAGATGTTAATTGTTATGCTTTTGGTCAAAACTTAAATGTTATATAAAATGCATTTGTAAAGCTCAGTATTTTCATGTACTTTGCATTTTAGAGAGAACCCTTACTAATGATCTATGGCTTATATTTAAAGAACCACCTTTGTCTTTATTAATCCTCCAGCTGGAAAAAAACTGTAATGGTAGTGACTAACTTGGCTGAGGAAATTCAGGAATGATCTTCTTTTGCATTCCTAAGTGCCACCAAATATTTGAGCAAAAGAGAATAGGGAGAGTAAATGGATGATCTGAAACAGGGTTTCCCAACCTTGACATTATTAATATTTTAGGCCAGATAATTCTTTGTTGCAGGAGACTGTCCTATGCATTATGGGATGTTTAATAACATTGCTGGTCTCTGTTCATTAGATGCCTACAGTACCATTCCACTGTCCCAGTTGTAATAGCCAAAAATGTCTTTAGGCATTGCCAAACGCCCCATCGGGGGCAAAATCATCTTTAGTTAAGAGCCACTATTATAAAGTGATAAGAAGAAAAAGTCCAAAGTTAGATATTCATTGGAAAAAGTTCTATGACTTTGTAACCTCACTGAAGCATCAATTTGTTTTTGTGCATTATCTCACAAAGTTTCTCCCAAGTTCCCTATTTTCCCAATGAAATAATTTCTTCAATGTACAAATGACACTCGAGAGGCAAGAACATAAGTTTATTTTATTGCCTAATTATTTTCTTAAAAAAGTTTAATGTTTGTAAAACAAAACAAAATTTTAGTACCATAGAAACCTTTTGACATGTACAACGACATTATTACTATATACAACTTGAAAAACAAATGCTTCCAGCTCCAAGTAAAATAATGTCGAACATCCTGGCCATCATTAAGCTGTAGGAAATTTTCTGGATGGCCAATGTTTTTCTTGGCTTGGGGGAAAGAAATTATACAATTCAAAAATATAAATAAGACCTTCAATGAGTTGAGAATCATAAAAATGTTCTCTGTAGTTCAGTCATCTGAATCCTGGGAAGTTTGTAGTAGTTATAAGAGTTCAAAAAGTAAATGAAACCCTGTGGCTATTCAAACTTCAGTCTTCCAGTAGAGGTCCTGTAGGTTCATAGTTGGTCTATCAAAAATAAAAGCCATTTCCATCATGGCAGACTTGGCATCTGGTTCACAGACCATTTTTCACCAGCTCATGGACTCCATTCTCATCAATAATTAAAGGTGCATGGAATTCTTTATCTGCCACGTAACTTTCTAGTCCCTGCAAAAAAGGATTGAAATGAAACACAATAAGAAAACTGGTGTGTGGGCACTAGTCATGCCGGACTTAGTGGCTGTAATAATGATTTAAAGCATGAATACCAAAAGCTGGACCAAGATGCAGAATTTAAAAGTCAAAACTATTTTAAAGACTTTTTAAGCTAGACTTAATGACCAATTTATGGAAGCATCAAATGAATAAAACATTATTCTGATTATAATTTCTATAGTTAATATGATATTCATTTTTTCCTATACTCATCTCTCAAAATAGCTACCTTTCTAAGGAAGACAGCTGTCTCTGAAGCTACAACTAAGCAATATTGATAAGGATCTCCAGAAAAAATATTACATAATTACAATAGTAGGGTCCCTATAATCCCCAGGTTTTAAAAGTGATAGAACTAAGTACCTAAACAAAATAGAGGCTTTTGAAACAAAAATTACACACATTAAAGAGAGTCAGATGATTTACTAAAAAAACAAGGCTGATTATATTTTTAAGTATTTTATATATTATTTTTGCATTTCAATGGGTATGTGAAATGGACTAGACATCATAGATTTCAGTTAATAGAAACTAGCTCATTCTTTGGCTACATGCAAAGTCATACAGCATTCTCAAGGAGAAGAACTAAGAAACTTCTCAGCTCAACCTCAGGGCAGGGTCATCAGAAAATGTTGCATCTTCTCTAAGGACAACTGAACCTTAAACATAAGCTACCACCAGTGTCCTACTTTAAAAAAAGTGTTATTTCATTTTTAACTGACAAATAATAATTGTATCTATTTGTGGGAGTACAATGTGATGTTTCAATGCACATATACATTGTGGACTTAACACAGCCAGCACCTCAAATATTTATCATTTCTTTCTGATGAGAATGAAGTCTACTTTTTAAGCTATTTTTGTAATACATAACACTTTGTAAAAGAATAAGGAAGAAAAACAAAGCAAACTTACTTCTCCCGCATAGGAGATGAGAGGAGAGATTTCACACTGGATTGGTACATCATTGGCATCCTTCAAGCTAAAGGAAAAAAAACAAGTATGTATTAAAGATTTTGCTTCCCATGTTACTTGGGAAGCAAGTGAAGGTATAGACACCATACTTTCCTGAGAAACTTAGATAACAAAATTCTCGTATTTAAAAGAAGGAATAGATACTACCCACATCACTAAATTCCCTGAGGATTAAGTTAACATAAAATTCTCATGTCCAGAAAGACACTGTTTGGAACAAGTGTCCATGTTACTGGTAGCTCTTTACAGCAATTTACCTGTTTTTGTACACTACCCCCTTATGTATATCTCAGTTTTTACCATATCCCAGTCCCCATTTGGTAAAGGGACTTCTTATTGAGTCTATATTGCATGCCCGAACCACTGCTAGGTGATTGAATCCTTTATATTTCATTTTAATCCTCGCCACAGTCTCACAAGTTAGGTACATGATGTTGACAAACATCACATGTGGCTACCTAAATTCAAATTAAGATTTTCAAAATTAATTAAAAATTTAAATTTCAGTTTCTCTGTCATAATAGTATTTCAAGTGTTCAGGAGCCACGAATGCCTAATGACTTCCAAATTAAATAGCACAGATTTAGAACATTTCCTTCATTGCAGAGAAGTTTTATTGGATAGTACTATTTCAAAGGTCAATTTCTTCCCAGCATATGTTTTACTGTACAACCCAAACCTTTTAGATTGAATGAGCTGATTTATTCAATGTCTGAAAGTACTTCACTACTACCAAAATTCCCTTTGTAAAAAAGACCTAAGCCAAAATGCACCCAAGCAAAGCAAGGCCAAAGTCATTATTTGCTTCTTTTAGGTCACAATCTAACATTTACAGCCATTTGCAATCTTGAATTTCTCAATTATCTAACACGAAAGTTACTAAGTTGTGTTTCTAATACATTTACAGTCATTAGACCTCTGTGTTACTTGCCATTCCAAGAATCTTATCAAAATGATACAGAGCACAAAAAAAATCTACTATTTGGTCAAACTGTACCTCCTCTTTGCTTTTCCAAGTATGTAGTCTCACACATCGGTGCAGTCAATAAAATCAGAGGCTTCTGAGTGTAGCCATAGGTCAACTTTTCTCTATATACCATTCCAACTCACTTATCCTGCTACTTTCCATTCAAATCTGGCCAGTTATACTCTCAACTATTCCAAGTCATTCTCAACTATGGTTCCTTTAACTATAAAACCACATCCATCTTCTAAGACTTAGCTCAAACCCAACCTTCCCTTGACCACTGCATTTCAGAGTCGTTGCTCCTATTGCTCTATTCATATAAAAATAAACTTATCAGATACTTGCTAACTCACTGCCTCCTGGAGTACTTATTTATACCTCACATTTAGCATATCATCACATACTGACTGATAATGTTACTTAATTTTCATGTATGTGCATCTTGACTCTCCTGGTAAGCTGTGAAGAAATGACTTATTTCTCTTGTGTGAGTTGCTATAGCATCCAGGATACTGGCTGAATGAATCAATGAACTGTGAGGGCAGACAGATGAGTAATGAGGAGAGAAGAAAAGGCACAGGCTGGGTACAAATCTCTCCAGATACAAGCCAGGTTCTATCACAAGAGATCAAAAGGTCTAGTTCAGACCCTCTGGGAGCAGCTCAGAGTCATACTACACCAAATGGGAAAAATGAGGGCCCATCCCATTGGTAATATGTATATAGCCCTGTCCCACCTCAGCCTCTGATTCAGTGTAACCAGGAGAAAGTGGTTTTGAACCGAAGCAACATATACTTAACTGGCCTGAATATGTAACCTTCCTTTCCAAAATCACAAAGATACCCCCAAGAAACTAAGAAAGTCAACCTTAGTAAACAAAGTTAGATGCCCTGAAGACAGAAACTACCATAACCAAATGTAAAATCTGAGGATATAGGTAAATTAGCCCAATAACACCACTACCTCCCCCGCCCAATTCTTTAGCCAAGCATCTCTTTGGTAGCTAACACTGAAGTATACATTAAGGTGAAAAATAAAACAATGTCATTTAGCCAAAACTCAGCACCCTTGCTTCCATCCTTTCAAAAACCTCCACGATGTTTCTTCCTCCTTTTAGACAAAATACTTCCTTTTCAGCTCTCACTTTTAAGTAACCTTTCCAACTGTTTGAGGACATCCTTTGATGGTAAGGATTTCAGTAGGAACTATTTCTAAGTCCATGATCTCCTTTAAGGCCAAACTTTAATTTCAGTTTAATTATTCTACAAATGACTACAAAGAAGTAAACTGGAAGGGGACTAAATAGAAGAAAAAGATGTCTTAAAAAGTTGTAAAGAATATTAACTTTCTGTGTCTTAACTAAGATAGTTGGATGCTGTTTTCAGCTGTATAATTAAACTATTTCACTTTCAGGTTAAAAGCTGCGGTTCAATTCAAAAACTTTAAGGTCAAAGTTTTGTTTCTTAAATTGCTTCCACATATTAAAAACGGATGAGACCAAAAGTCACAAAGGGCTCCGCATCCCAGTTCCCATGGCAGGAGGTGCAATAGTCATCTATGGCTCCTAGAAGAAACTAACAAAATCTCTGACTGCACTTTGTCCACAGGGCTGCATCCCAGAAACACTGACACTCACAAGGAGTTGTCTCCATTGGGCAAAGAGAAGGGGCTCAAGAAGGAAAAAGCACCTGGGTGACACTGACTTCAGTGCCCCTATTTCTGAGATGGCTTTCACCTCCAGATCTCTTGTCCTGCACATACTTACCAAATTATCCTAAAAACTTAAAATCAAGCTAAACCTAATGGCTTTAAAAGTATAATAAGAAGATTAAGCTGTCTCTTAGCTGTAAGGATAATGGCTTTTTCAAACCCTATCAGTACCCAGAAGAGAAAGGATACATGCCACTTCTAACTAAAAATGACTATTAAGACAAGATTTTTAGAATAACTGACTAAAATCAATACATAGTGACCAAAATAAAAGCTATTAGTGTGGCAATAAGAGCCATTACATACATCAGGAACAGTTAGCCTTTATGCTAATACATCTTTAGAATGTTATTATCTAGTTTATGCTTACGTTCTGTTAAAAGCTATAAGCTGAGATCCAAATTTTCTCTCTGGCCTGTAACCCGCTCCCTGTATCTTATCCATCATCTGTAAATTTTTCCCTGAGAGCTCTAACACCCATGGTTGGTTGCTTTACTAAAGCATGCTCCCCACTTCCAGCATGCACTGAGATTCTGAGTTAGTGTCATCCAGAAAGATATCTGCCACCAATAAGCAGTGCACCCCCACCAAAGCTTCAACCACCCTCCCTCCGGATCCCCAAAAGGCAAAGTGCTAAACTACAACGCCAGTTAGTACAGAGGGAAGCACAGCCCCATCACCAAGCACTGTAGGCAGGCTAGGATATTTACTTGTAATTGACATCAGCTGTGATGGTCTCTGACTTCCCATCTGTAGCACTGCTATGTGGGAATAAATAAGCATTAATGGGAATGGAAACAAATCAAACAATAACAATGAGGTGGAGTTATAAAATAAAGTTGACTGAATGACATGTGTTGATGCCAAGTCATAAATATGACACAAGAGACCTGAAGGGGTGAAAAAACAAGCACAATGGCCAAAAATGAAACACGAGGACAATGTGACATGCCACCAACCAAGCTTGTTGACAACGGAGAGCGTGAAAATGGCCTTGGACTGGGAGATGAAAGCTACCACTGCTCCTTCTTAAAAATAGTTATAGGCCAGGAAGTTCCATTGCCCAAGGTCCTAATATTTATTCTGACATTCTTGCAGCCAGCCATTTCATCCTTTAAGGATATAAATAAAGGCTTGGCACCTGTAGCACAGTGGTTACAATGCCAGCCACATGCATCCAGGCTGCTGAGTTCGAACCCAGCCTGGGCCAGCTAAACAACAATGACAACTGCAACAAAAAAATAGCCAGGTGTTGTGGTGGGCACCTGTAGTCCCAGCTACTTGGGAGGCTGAGGCAAGAGACTCGCCTAAGCCCAAGAGTTTGAGGTTGCTGTGAGCTGTGACACCACAGCACTCTACCAAGGGTGACATAGTGAGACTGTATCAAAAAAATAAATAAATAAAATATATATATGTACATATATATATAAATTAAATGGCAAAATGATTTTTACACAAGTATAGATGATTTAAAAGGGGAAATTCTAGGTGCTAATGAAGGTTTGATCATAAAATACAAGATTTAGCTTAAAAGTCCTTTATTTTGGATTTGAATAGGTATAAGTACCTTCTCTCTCTCTTTTTTTTTTTTTGTAGAGACAGAGTCTCACTTTATCACCGTTGGTAGAGTGCCGTGGCGTCACACAGCTCACAGCAACCTCCAACTCCTGGGCTTAGCAATTCTCTTGCCTCAGCCTCCCAAGTAGCTGGGAGTACAGGTATCCGCCATAGGACCCAGCTATTTTTTTATTGCAATTTGGCCAGGGCTGGGTTTGAACCCACCAACCCCAGTATATGGGGCTGGCATCCTACCCGATGAGCCACAGGTGCTGCCCCAGTACCGTCTCTTTTTAACTTCTGAAAACCGAAAGCATTTCTGGAGTTTCAGTCTCAGCGATGTAACTGGTATTCGCTTCTTTTCTTTGCATCTTCCTCTAATCTATAAGGGCTGTGGTGAACACTGCACTAGGCTTAAATCTTAGAGGTATCCTGGGGGTGGCAGGGCTTTGAGCAGGTCCCATAGATAGTCCATTCAATGAAGCCACAGATGTACCGGCAGCAACAACCAATTTTCTGTGACTGAGGGAGCTGCCCTGTGGTGCAGTGTGTTGCTAACAGGCTTTAACCATATGCCACACCAAAAGAATTATCTTCTGTTATTTAGTAAGAATCATTTCACGGTCATGGTGGGACTGTTTCCAAAAAAACAGAGACTTTGAAGAGATTCCTCTTGAAGAGGAGGTCAAGCTATTATCATCTTTGTAGTAATCAAAGCTGTTATTCACATTGGAAACTGTCCACACATTAACACCTTGCTCTTTTTTTTTTTTTTTTTTTTTTTTTTTATTGTTGGGGATTCATTGAGGGCACACAGAACCAGGGCACATTGATTGCTTTTGTTAGGTAAGGACCCTCTTATAATTATGTCCCACCCCCAAAAGGTATACCACCTTGTCCCCCCATCTCTTGCTTTTTAAAAACAATCTAGAATATATCAGAGAGAGAAAGAAAGAAGCCCAAGAGAGCATTTATACAAAACAGAAAAAATACTGACTTACCGGGGAATTGCTGGAAGGCGAGAGCCATTTTCATCTATGAAGTGGCCCCCGGCATTGAGGACCCAGCAATGATGAAGGGACATCAACGCATGTCTCGCAGTAGTAGGGTTGTCCTTCCCATTCTGACTGTCTGCATTCTTCAGTGGGGAAAACTCATCTTCCCGTAATACTTCATATACCACAAACTTCCTAGAGTGAAACCATACAGAGACTTCTTCATTATGAAGTAAAAAAACTACCTATATATGTAGCTATGACTCCTCTCTAAGCTAAGTCTTTTGTCTTTAAAAATAGGCTCTCTTAATCTAATGTCAAATGAATGCTGAATAAAGTAATGCCCTCCTGAGGCCAAAAACACTGAAATTTTCTTTTCCAGGGAAAAATGAGGAATCATTTCCATCTTCAACTATAAAACACCTCATTTTACATCAGAAAGATTAGAAATCCTAATGCATAAAGATCCCATTAGGATCTATCCCAGGTTTAAAACAAACAGGCAAAAAAGGATGATTTAGAAATAAATATGGAGAGATTAATCTTATATAACCATTATTTGTCTTCCACATTTTCATACTGTCAAATTCTGAGACACGTACCTCAACATCAAACGTCATCTTTACAGAGAACTATACAGTCTAAAAACATGTTTACTAAAACATTTACTCACATAGTAAGCTATCCTAAACACAGAATGGGTCAATTCCTTATCCTCACCTTTTTATCTCTCAGTCAAAATATACAACTTTAACAACTCTGAAGGACAGGCCAGAACCAGTTGATAGATAGATAGATATATTCTTAAGTAACTCAGAGTGTACTCCTGGAATGATGGTTTTATCCAAGAGAATGATAATGCATCTAGACTACACACTCATGATCAAAATATTGTACCTGAGATACATGCTATGAAATGTTTCCTGAAAAGAGTTTCATGCCTAAGAAAACAAAAAACAGCATTTCAAGACATGTCTTTAATCTTACTGGTGCTATTCAAAGCATACTTTGCAAACTGGAAGATGTCAAAGACAAATTTTTCCATCTTTATTCCATTTGGTTTGTCTGGCTTAATTAACAGCCCTTGGGAATCTACATATGGAATCTTCTTCTGAGCCACATGGTGCTGCAACTGAGGTTCATAAACACTAGAGGGAAAAAAGATACAATCACTTTATAGATTTAAAATGCCAGAAAATCTGAAAACACTCAGGAGAAAATGCATCGAGTAATACTAAGACTGAAGTGAAAACCATTTGTTAAGTTTCAGTTCATGTTTAAATGATAAACGAATAGATTTCCCCCCATTCATTTCCTTATATTTTAAAACAATCAAATAATGATTTCCACATTACAAATACATACACTTCAATGTCTCTCCCATAATTTATATGTCTTTTATAAGATGTTCTACTTCTTGTACCAAATCGCTTCAAATGTAAGATAAAAATGAGTATTAAAAGTTACTACAGATGAATTAGAAAAACAGCTACAAATGACATAGCAGAATGGGAAATATTTTGGAACTAGAGTTGAAATTTTAAGTAAACCTTAACTCTGCAAAAAGTAGGCAGTTATCCTGAATGTTTAGAATCTATCATGACAATGAAAAAGTGAGAATATTCTTCATGCTAAAATATGGTGGGATAAAACAGCTCCTATTTTATCCTTTCATGGCACTACAAGTTGGTTTTCATATAAATCTCAAGTTCTTTTGTTTTCCACTCTTTAATGCACTAAGCCCTAAATGCCACTCTGGGAGAGACGGCTGAATTAGAATTGTATAGGTAGCTTTTTAAAAACACAGATGTCATGGATCTACCTACAGAAATTCCCTTCAATCAATGTACTGCCAAATTCTGAGACCCATATCTCAACATCAAATGGGATCTTTACAAAGAACTATATAGTCTGAAAAACATATTTACTGAAACATTAACTCACAGGGTAGTAAGATATCCTAAACACAGAATGGGTCAATTCTTTATCTTCACCTTTTTAATGTCTCAGTCAAAATAAGTGACTTTAACAACTCAGGATAGGAAGGAACTAGTCTATAAAAAGATGTACTCTGTAAATATCTATATTTTTGAAAAGCTCCCAGTTGTAGAAGACAGTTTTGTTTCTTATTCTTTGCTTCAACAGAACCTAGCACACAGTTGGGGGATGGGAAAAAGGAAGAAATGCTTTCAACTGCAGTTAATGCACTGAAGAAGGGGCTCCCACTAATTCCCACCTAATGATAAATCTTACTAAAACAATCACAATGTGAGATAAATGTCCACTTGATAAAAGTAGTCTTCAGGAAAGATGAATTATTCTGTGGGATATGGACTTGGGGGATCTGCCTACCTCTCAAGTGACTTAGTGTCTGATTAACAATAAATACAGTTTTAAAAGGTCCCCATCTTGCCCATACTTGACAACATCTCTCAGAAATGGGATGGTGAAGAAATGGTTGGCGATGTTCCCCGCATTGAACAGCAGTCGTCCATCTGAGCTTCGTTTTTGTGCTGTTGCCAGAGAAATCTCACTATATTCTACCACCTGGTAAACTCCATCCACTCGGCAAACCACTCCAACTGGTTCTGTAGGGTTTGTTTTCTCTACCACCTGCCCACCAAAGAAAGACAACAGTAGAGGAAGACATTTAATTAAATGCTTCTTTGGAAATCTGCCATTGTCAAATGCCACATTTACAATTTTGTGTACACTGTCTTTAAGCTTAAGCTCAAATATTAAGCTAAGAATTTTTAGACAATCAACTATGCATTTTTATATACTTTAACAGACTACTTTCCAACTGGAAATGAGGTATATTATTATCTTCCTCTTACTTATCACCTAGCAAAACCGTGGAGCATAAATTCCACTATATACACATATATGGGCCAAAAGAAATTACATTGGATGGGAAATACTTAAATGAGGAGTCTATTTTGTATTTTTTAGTATTTAATGTATCCTTAACCACATTCAATTACTTTGAGAAAAAATGAAACGAAATTTCTCTGAGTTTCACAAGACAAAAGACATAAGTAAGGTACTTTGTCTCTCACTTTCTATTGCCCAAATCATTACTTCATGTGAAATAGAATATCTTTAATTTTCATTCATGAACATAGCATTTTACTTATTTTTCAGGGATCTAATTAAGAGAAAGACAGTTTAGAGCAGGCAGGTCACTAGGCTCGCACACCAATTTTAATCAGAAAACCCACCCATATTTGTTTTACATACTAGATTTTGTTTGAAATAAGATATTCTATGCTTTTTATTAAAAAGTTTGAAAACTAGTGATTTAATAATTTATCAATGGCTCTGGGCTGCTGGGGGATCTGAGAAAAGAGTGTATATCAAAACCAGATGGAATGTAAAAGTATATAATTTTAAAAAACCTCATTGGTGATTCTGATATGCTACCACCCGAATCCCACACATCTCTGGCCTAAATTATTGAGAAGAAAAAAACTGTATTCAATGGACTAAAATAAAATCAAAGTTCACATGTGATGAGTATCTGACAGAAGTATCAAACAATAAAAAACATCTGAAGGTATTTTTTTTTTGTCCTGTCCAAATATCAATTGAACATGCTACACAGTATTTTTAAAAATCTGTCCCCAATTTGACAAGTATAATTTGACAAGTCTAAGCATGTATGTAATATCATTTTCTTTAGCAACTGATTTATTAAATTAAACACAGCCAGTAGCAGTCTTTTCCAAACAACTAAAGCCACTATTGAGAACTTTGTTTACACAGCAATTAGAAATATAGGCCCTGAGTCTAGCTCAGTGAGGCAGAGGTACTGGATAAGTAAGTCTGCTGTGTAGTTTCACTGTTTGCCACCATGAAAGGAATACAGAATTCAATGAAAAGAAATATTCTACCAAGGAAGTAGATTAAGCAGGAGGGAAACATTTTACAGAAAAATGACTTAACCCAATCATAGACCTGTCTGCAATTCTTATCTGTCAACTTATCACCACCTTCATTTACTCTACCATGGGTATCTTACTAGACAGGGAACTTAAAATAAATTCTTCTCGTTCCAATTTTTTAAATGCACACAAGGTTTAGTTTCCAATCACCTCTATATATTCCTGCTCCCAACCAGAGAAAATAAAAATAAGCATATTCACATTTTACATTTCCCAAAGGTTTACTTCTATGACAATTATTAACCTCTAATTATTATAACAGTCTAAATTATAGAAGTATTTATAAACAGCATGAAGTTGGAAATCAGTTTATATTATACAGAAAAGATACACAATATAAAAGAGGTTTGTTCAATATTTCCTAAGTTAAATCCTGAAAAACTGAGTCCAAAATAACACTTTAACCTCAAAGTGTCTGTAAGTGCTTTACAAAATAATCTTCAATTAACAATAATTCCTATCTTTCTTGCTTTATACTTGGTAAACCACCTCAGCCTTTTGAGTCTTCTTTCAAGGCTCTCACTTGATGAAAAAATACTTAATGCATCAAGACAGAGGCCTATTAAGGAAGAACTGCAAAGAATCCTATTACCACACCACGAGTCACTCCCTAATTTACATGTTTTTAAATATAGGTTTTAATATCTTAATTCTCATATTAGAAAAAGAGAGGATAGATTACATAAATGTTTTCTAACATTTCTAAAGTTTTTTAATATATGCAAGTTTTGTCATTTTGATTCCATCATAAGGTTTTTTTATTCATTCACTAAGTGACTACTACACCATATGCAGACACACGGCTACACAGTGAATCTGCATCTGGATTTATCCTGGACAGCCCACAGGCAATGGAAAAGAATGACTGGTTAATCACATCTGTGTGATTAGTGTTCTCACAAAAGTTGGCACATCAGATTAAGTTTTTTGCACTGCCAACAAAAGCTTAACTAATCTAAGAAGTGTAGACATATAATGTAATATAATAACAAGACTGGAAATTGGGAAACATGAATTCTAATCCTGTCTCTGCCAATGTGATGAAGAACCCTGGAGCCTAGGACTTAGGAAGTACTGGAATTCTGGATGCTTATTTCTGAGATCAAAGGATGTAACGAGATGATTTCTGAGGTCCCTTCCAGGCTCAATACTCTCTGATTCTATAAAGTTTAAATTGATTCTAAAGCTTATAGCAGTAAACTTCAAGTTTTGTTTTAAAAAAAAGAGTGACACCAAGTGGAACAAAGTCAGAAATACAGTTTTATTTAAAACTTAGTACTTACTTATGATCCAATACACTATGTTTCTATTACAATGTAGTAGCTATTTCAAATACAGTACAAATATTCATAGGGTATTAGACCAGATAGAAGTCTTAACTAAATTAGCTAAACCAACTCTTTTTTTTTTTTTTTATACACAAGATTCTCTTTTTGTCACCCTTGGTAGAGTGTCATGGTGTCACAGCTCACAGCATCCTCCAGCTCTTGGGCTTAGGCCATTCTCTTGCCTCCACCTCCCCAGTAGCTGGGACTACAGGCACCCACAACGCCCAGCAATTTTGTTGTTGTAGTTTCAGTTTGGCCGGGCAGTGTTCGAACCCGCCACCTTTGGTATATGGGGCCAGCGCCCTACTCACTGAGCCACAGGTGTGGCCCAAACCAACTCTTTTATTTACTTTCAGAGTCAAGAGAAGTTGTATTAGGCCTATCAGCTCAATCTCTCAAGACTTGCATCAGTAAATTTAGGATTTCAGCTTCTAGATCACTTTGCATTAGATTTCTAGATCAATTTTGAGATAAATAATCTTTATAACAGAAAAGCTCCAACTAAGACTATTTTACATATCATATGGCACATCTTTTTCCTAAATCCAGATACTTTAAATTTATATGAAATCTAATTTCTGTCAAAAGCCTGCATGGTTAATGCTTTTGGCAGAAAGGTCTTCCTTTCACATCAAAATTTTAAAATTATTCTAAATCTTTAATATCTTTATGATTTCAACTTTTAATATTTAACTGAGTAATCCATTTAAAACTGATCTTGGTACAAGCTTTGAGGGAGAGATCTTACTTTATTTTTAGCCAGTTATTTCATTCACTTCCTTCCCTGTTTTGAAATGCCATGTATTTATATAGTATATTCACACACACACATTTCTCACTGTTGTATTTCCATTAATCTGTCATTCTATTCTGGTTTCAGTACCACACTTGTAATTATTTTTTATTTACAATTCTTTTTAGTATCCAACAGATTTTCTCTAACCCCCCGTTCTCCCTTATAATCATCCATTTTCAACATTTTCCTGGCCCACTTGACATGTTTATTCTAAACTTTGCAATCATTTTATCAAATGTCTCCAAAGCAGCCACATTGGTATTCTGATTGGGATTGTATTATATTTTATTTGATGAAAAAGGATACCTTGTTTATAGACTCCCAGTAAAATATTGTTTTTAAATTTTTAAAATCTTCCAAATCCGTCAACAACAGATTCTTATATACAGCATTGTAAACCTCCCTTCACTTTAGTACCAGTGTATTTGGAGTTGCTCATGAAGTTATTCATCTCCTTACTCATTCTTATCCCCAACCTGCACATTTCCACCTTATATACAAGAATATCATGAGATGGTATTTCTACCATCTTCCCTTTACCTATAACTCCAATAACTTTGTCATAGAAAACAAATTAGGTCAATCTGATTGAAAACCGTATGATATTAATAAATCCTTCAGAGGTTTAATCATGATCATTCACTTTCCCAGGTACTTACAAATCATTCTCATATATTTTAAACTCCTACTTGTGATTGACAAGGATACAACTACTTTTAATATCAAGTTTTTTTTTGGGGGGGAGGGACAACATGGCCGACTGGAAGCAGCTTTGAAAGAGGCTCCTGTCCAAAAGGAAGGGTAACGTCCAGAAAATGCCCAATTAAGCTGAAGACTGGGAGTCCAGCCGAGAGAGAAATGATAACTACAGGTCACCTCTGCTGAGGTAAGCTGCAACTCCAAGAAAGCAAGCTTTAGGTACAAAATTCATCGGAAAAGTGTCCATCCCCTCCCCCAAGAAAGATGTAGGGTTTTTTTTTCTTTTTTTTGTTTCCTTTCTTTTTTCTCTTCTTCGCTTCTGCGGACGTTCTATAGACGAGCAGTGAACTGTGGATCTTTTCTATCACCCCACGGGAGAGTGATGTGGGAAATGGGGATTACTAACTCAGAGAAGACCCTGCTGTGACTCTAACACTCTCTTCCTAGGCAGAAAAACTGAACTAAAGTCTTCCTTGCCATTCTGATCTTCCAGTAGACCCCTGCCCTCTTACCTGGCGAACCTGAAACCTAACCACTGCTGAGACTGAGGGAGGAAGTCCTTGAGCAGCACCCCACCTCCCTATCTACCCAACCAAGTGCCCTGCCCAGCAAGAGACTCCAAAGACCCTGCAGAGCCCCACCCCCCACCCAGGGACTCTGCAGACAACCAGACTGGCCCTGTGCAGCAGACACCAGGCCTCTGCCTGCCGCTGTCCCTAGCCAGGGACTCCACTAGGCCTCCGCCACCCTGGCCAGGAACTCTGAGAGCCCCACAACACACGTCCTCTCTCCCG
Source organism: Perodicticus potto (assembly GCA_963574655.1). Classification (NCBI taxonomy): domain Eukaryota; kingdom Metazoa; phylum Chordata; class Mammalia; order Primates; family Lorisidae; genus Perodicticus; species Perodicticus potto. Next base: position 2,970 of record CAUYRH010052099.1, on the reverse strand, counting down.
TGCCCTCCCTGCCTCTGCACCAGCCCTACCTATCTGGCCAGGGACTCCAGAAGCCGCCAGACCCGCGCCCTCCCTCTGGCACCACCCCTGCCTCTGGGCGGAGCCCTGCTCCTGGCCAGAAATTGCTGGAACCAAGGGCTCTCTTTGCCAAAGTCACTGGGCACCAGGCTCTCCCAGAACCATGTGCACCATCCCCCAACTCTGCTGCTGGATCCATGTGTGCCACGCTCTGGAGCTGCTCCCACAGCCAGAAATCCCTGGCTGGGGCAGTCCCAGAGGAGCTACACAGGGTCACTCCCTACAAAGATCCAGCAAAAATAGAGTGATCCTGCCGGGGTCTAATCTTGGAGAGACACCTCCCCAACTCTGAGGACGGCCAGAGGCAACAGTGAAAAGCAATCATGAGGCAGAATCAACAGAAAAACTCTGGCAATATGAATAATCAGAGTAGATCAACTCTCCTAAGGAACTATAAGGGAGACACAGCACAAGATCCAATGCACAAACAAATGGCTGAGATGTCAGAACTCAAATTCTGAATCTGGATAGCAAATAAGATCGACAGAATGGAAGGCAAGATGGAATTAGAATTTCAAGCAGTAATCCAAAAGATGTCTCAAGAATTCAACGAATTCAAAGATAAAATGACCAAAGATGTTGACACATTGAGACAAGAATTTGCAGCCCTCAAAGATCTGAGAAATACAGTAGAATCCCTCAGTAACAGAATGGAGCAAGCAGAAAAGGATTTCTGACATGGAAGACAAAGCTTTGAAACGCTCCCAAACGTACAAGAGGAAGAGAAATGGAGGGCAAAAACAGATTACTCTCTCAGAGGTCTGGGATAATTTGAAGAAAACAAACATTCACCTTATAGGGATCCCCTAAAGCCACAAAGTGGCTTCACAAGACAGAGTCTCTTCTTCATGAGATTATAAAAGAGAACTTTCCAGACATGCCAAGAGATTCTGAAATTCAGATAGCAGACAGTTTCAGAACCCCAGCATGACTCAACCCAAACAAGACATCCCCCAGACACATCATAATCAACTTCACTAAAGTTAACATGAAGGAGAAAATTCTGAAAGCAGCCATACATAAGAAATCCATTACCTACAAGGGGAAAAATATTAGAATAACTGCACATCTCTGGGCTCAAACCTTTCAAGCTAGAAGAGGATGGTCATCGAATTTTAATCTCCTAAAACAAAATAACTTTTAACCCAGGATTCTGTATCCAGCTAAACTGAGTTTCACTTATGATGGAGAAATTAAATACTTTAATGACAGCCACATGTTGAAGAAATTTGCCATAACTAAACCAGCTCTCCAGGATATTCTCAGACCTATCCTCCATAATGACTAGCATAATCCTCCACCATAAAAGTAAACTCACTCAGAAAGTTTTGATCAAATTCCAATTTCCACAGTGGCAAAAGGATTAAAAATGCCCACTGGACTTTCGAAAGGCTTATCAATATTCTCATTTAATGTGAATGGCGTAAATTGTCCTCTAAAGAGGCACAGGTAAGCTGACTGGATACAAAAACTCAGGCCAGATATCTGCTGCATATAAGAATCTCATCTTACCTTAAAAGATAAATACATACTCAAGATGAAGAGATAGTCATCTATATTCCAGGCAAATGGAAAGCAGAAAAAAGCAGGAGTTGCAATCCTATTCGCAGATACAATAGGCTTTAAACTAACCAAAATAAGGAAGGATAAGGATGGACACTTCATATTTGTTAACAGTAATACTCAATATGATGAGATTTCAATTATTAATATTCATACACGCAACAAGAATGTGCCTCAATTTATGAGAGAAACTAACAGACATGAGTAACTTGATTTCCTCCAGCTCCATAGTAGTCAGAGATTTTAACACCCCTTCAGCAGTGTTGGATAGATCCTCCAAAAAGAAGCTAAGCAAAGAAATTTTAGATTTAAACCTAACCGTTCAACATTTGGATTTAAGAGACATCTACAGAACATTTCATTCTAACAAAACTGAATACACATTCTTCTCATCAGCCCATGGAACATACTCCAAAACTGACCACATCTTAGGTCACAAGTCTAACCTCAGCAAATTTAAAATAGAAATTATTCCTTGCATCTTCTCAGACCATAATGGAATAAAAGTTGAACTCAATAATACTAGGAATCTGCAAAGTCATACAAAACCATGGAAGCTAAATAACCTTATGCTGAAGGATAGATGGGTCATAGATGAGATTAAGAAGGAAATTACCAAATTTTTGGAACAAAACAACAATGAAGACATGAATTATCAGAACCTCTGGGATACTGCAAAGGCAATCCTAGGAGGGAAATTTATAGCACTGCAAGCCTTCCTTAAGAAAACAGAAAGAGAGGAAGTTAAAAATTTAATGTGACATCTCAAGCAAGGAAGAACATTTCAACGCCAAACCCAGTAGAAGAAAAGAAATAACCAAAATTAGAGCAGAATTAAATGAAACTGAAAACAAAAGAATTACACAACAGATCAATAAATCAAAAAGTTGGTTCTATGAAAAGATCAATAAAATAGATTTGGCTAACCTAACCAGGAAAAACTGAGTAAAATCTCTAATTTCATCAATCAGAAATGGTAAAGATGAAATAACAACAGACCCCTCAGAAATTCACAAAATCCTTAATGAATGTTACAAGAAACTCTCAAAAACATGAAAATCTGAAGGAAACTGACCAATACTTGGAAGCACACCACCTACCAAGACTTAGCCAGAACGAAGTGGAAATGTTGAACAGGACTATATCAAGTTCTGAAATAGCATCAACTATACAAAACCTCCCTAGAAAGAAAAGTCAGGAAACAGAGGGCTTCACGTCAGAATTCCATCAAACCTTTAAAGAAGAACTAGTACCTATATTACTCAACCTTTTCCAAAACATAGAAAAAGATGGAATACCACCCAACACATTCTATGAAGCAAATATCAC
>CAUYRH010052098.1:0-36457 GCA_963574655.1 Perodicticus potto | reverse complement strand
TGCCCCACCCACAGCCGCCGACAGGATCAGACCCAAGGAACAGATGCAACCACTTGCCCAGTCTCCGCCGCTTTTGCCTTCCTCAGGGTGTCCAGAAGCCTCACGCTGTCTCCCTGTGTCCCCAAGGGGAAGTTCCTGGGCAGATCCCGCCTGCCAGAGATGCCTGAAGTCCTCCCTCCCCAGTCTCACCGTGCCCAGCCGCAAGGAAGCTGTTACTCGGCTGCCATCTTGCTTCAATTCAAAAAAAAAAAAAAAAAAAAAAAGAACAAATATGGAGGCATAGCACCCGACTAGAAAATATATTGCAAAGCTATAGTAACTAAGACAGCACTGGAGTGACATTAAAAAAAAAAAAAAAAAGGGCGGCACCTGTGGCTCAAAGTAGTAGGGCACCGGCCCCATATGCCGGAGGTGGCGGGTTCAAACCCAGACCTGGCCAAAAACTGCAAAAAAAAAAAAAAAAAAAAAATAGACCAACAAAACGGAATAAAAATATTCAGAAACAAATCCATGAACTTACGGCAATCTCATTTTTGACAAAGTTGACATAAACATAAATTTGAAAAAGGACACACTCTTCCATCAATAGCACTGGGAGAGTTGGATATCCATCTTCAGGGTAATAACCTGAACACCTATCTGTTATCATACACAAAAGTCAAACCCAAATAGATTAAACACTTAAACGTAAAAACGCAAACCAATAAAACTACTAGAAGAAAAACAGGGAAATGCTGCAGAATATTGTTCTGGGCAAAGATTTGTTTAGCGAGACTTCAAAGTTATAGGTATAAACTAGAAAAAAGGGACTATATTAAGCTAAAAAGCTTCGGCACAGCAGAGAAAACAATCAAAAGAATGAAGGGATAACCTATAGAATGTAAGAAAATATTTGCCCACTCTCCTTCTGACTAACTGCCTTACCTGAAAAAGCCTGAGTCCTCCCCCTGTTGGCACAGGTTGAATTCTTCTGTAACCCAAAGGCTCAGAGAAGTTAGCAGGAAGAATGCAATTAACTAGAGTATCTGGCAATTAATGACAGGCACTGATCAAGTGCTTTCTACCTACTTTCATCATAACTATTATTAATAACTATCAAAAAAGAGGACACTTTCCATCTGACAAGGGAATAATTGTAGGAATATAAACAGAGCTCACACAATTCAATGGAAAAAAAATAATAATCCAATTGATAATGGGCAAATCATCTAAACGCATTTTTCAAAAAGAGACATATAAGTCACTAAGATGTACATTAAAAAATGCTCAATATCACTAATTATCAGCAAATGAAAACCACAATGAAATATCATCTCAACTCAGTTAAAATGGTCATTCTCAAAAAGGCAAAAAATATAATAGATCCTTGCAAGAATTTGGAGAGAGAAGTACTTTAGTACACTGTTGATGGAAAACAGTACGGGAATTCCCCAGAAAAGCTCAAAATAGAATTTCGGTATTATCTAGCAATCCCTCTTCTGGAAATACCAGATTTTACCTTTGGGTATAATCTAGCAATCCCTCTAGCTATGGAAAACAGTATGGGAATTCCCCCAGAAAAGCTAAAAAAAGGAATTTCAGTGTAATCTAGCAATCCGTTTTCTGGATATTAACCCAAAATATTTGTACTCCCTTGTCTATTATAGTACTATTTACAATAGCCAGGAAAATGAGTCAACCTGAAAGGGCTTCAGGCATGAGTGAATAATGAAAATGGGAAATATATATGTATACAACAGAATATTATTCATCCATAAAAGAGAAAAATTCAGTCATTTGCAAAGCATGGATGAAAGTAGAGGACATTATGTTAAGTGAAATGACTCAGACAAAGGAAGGCAAGTAATACAGGTTCTTACACATGTGTGGGTACTAAAAATTGCTCTTCTGGAACAAGAGAATAGAATTAAGGTTACCAGAGGCTGGGAGGGTGAGGAAAAGGGAGGGTGGAGAGATGCTGGGTAATGGATACAAAAAATGATTTAGAAAGAGGCAGTAAATTCTAGCACTTGATCACACAGAGTGCTGACTGTAGTTAACAATAATTCATTGTATATTGTAAAATAGCTTAGAAGATGTGAAATGCACCCAATTTAATGAAAAGATAAATATTTAAGGTGAAAGATGTCTTAATCTTACCCTGATTTGATCATTACACACTGAATGGCCCACATCAAAAATATCGCATTACCTAAATATGTATAGCTATTATGTGTTTAGAAAACAAATGAGTATTAAATAAAAGGAGAGAAAAAATGCATAGAAAATGAGTCACAAAAATCATAAAGTCTCAAAACATAATGTCAGAGAAGATTTTTCTGACTCCTGTTGGGACCATCCAAGCCATCAAGCTGTTACAGCTCTGATCCTGCCACCTCTGAGCTAGGAAACATGTGGAGAAAGAATTGGACAGAAGCAAAATTAGCCATGAGCAACATGCCATTGTCTGAACTCTGAGACAAGGAAGCATTACACATGCTCACATCTGCATGCCATATGCTTCCCACATTTTTGCAAAAGAAGAAACTAATTCTTTATGATTCAGAAGACAGCCAATGCCTTAGCAGAGCGGCAGAATGTTAGCCACAGAGAAGGATATACAGAGACTAAAGTCACAATGAATTGCTGATAGCTATTGTACATTTCAAAACTAAAAGCTTTTTTGAATATAAGTATGTTGTTTGAGACCAATGGCTCTTTCTCTTCCTCTGTATTTTTAAATTCAGGTAGTGCAATCCTTTCTTGGATTTCACAATTCTAAACCACAGTTCCAAATAGCATGTGTTCTTAATAAAAATAAATTCACTTAAAGCAGGAAAACAAGAAAGGCCTTTATATTGCTTTTAAATTCCTTTTCAATAAATTTCTTTCCCCAATACTTACAGATATAAGGTTTCTATCACTTAAAATGTGTAAGTAACATAATGTTATATTAGTCATACTATTTACAAAAATTAGTAATATCTTAATAGAACATTTGGCCACAAGTTAAACTTTTTCAATACTGTCTTTCTCCAAAAAAAACCTCTATTTAGCTAAAAACATAGATGTTCAAAATTTGCCTGCCTGGCAAATAGTCAACAAAAACCTCTTGTCCCAAAGAATGAGTCAGGACCTGTGCCCCTTCTTCCAAATCTACCAACACAAAAATGTCATATTTATACCCTCAATTTCTTTCTTCATGAAACAATTAAATGTTAGATTGATACATATTTTTACAAATTGTAAAACTAGTTTCTCCAAAGATGCTGCCAACAAATCACCCAACAAAGTGGAAGAGTGAATCTCACGGAGCAATTTCATCTACACATCTACAGATTTTCTTTAAAGTTTTTTGTTGTTTTTTTTTTTGTAGAGACAGAGTCTCACTCTATTGCCCTCCGTAGAGTGCTGTGGAGTCACAGCTCATAGCAACCTCCACCTCTTAGGCTTGAGCGATTCTCTTGCCTCAGCCTCCCAGGTAGCTGGGACTACAGGAGCCCGCCACAGCGCCCAGCTAATTTTTGATGCAGTTCGGCTGGGGCTGGGTTTGAACCCTCCACCCTAGGTATATGGGGCCAGTGCCCTACTCGCTGAGCCACAGGTGTCAGAGTAGCATTAATATTATCAATTTCAGTGTCAGGCTTTGGAGCAATATATCTTTTTAAATACCAGGATGTCTGTTTTATAAAAAAGTTTTGAAATTTTTGAGATGTAAAAACAAATTTAAATATAGCCAGAGGAATTGTAATGACCCTCCAGGGTGAAAAAAATCCATTGATCACAGAGCTAAACTTTTGATTCATTCAATGTCATGTGAACCAACCACATACAGCCATCTTTCTGAAATTTTGGAATACATTTAGAAGCTTCCTAAGTGTGTACGGCCTACTTTTTCTCCTATGTACTTAGTGGAATTTGATAAATTTCAACCTACCTTCAAAATAAAAGTTCAAAATTTGAGAATAGATAGAGCAAGTGGTTAGAATTACTTATATAAATATTAGAAACTTCTAGACGATATCGTATGTGTTTTAACAAAATACATTTAAGCACTAGACTAAGAAAATAAGGTAACAAATATCAATAAATCAATGAAACAATTTTCGTTTCTATATACTTGTGTCCTCAGGTACACTATCTTCATGTATCATTTTAAATGTCCAATTGAAAAGGTGTAGCCTTATAGAATAATATTCTAGAACTCCAATATTTTTGTCCTTAAAATTGAAATATCTCAATTTAACAAATTTGTTCAGAGATATGATTGTCGTTTCAAATATATCTCCTTTATTTGTTTTTTCAGCACTCTTGTCAGATCTTTATAGAATGACAAAATGTCATTTCTAAACCTATCCTTGAGATGTATTTGACTAGGCTTTTAAAGCAATTTAAAAGAGTGCTGTAACTGCCTAAATTGAGAAGTTTAAAGTAGAAGAACTCAAATAAAATGATTTACAGTCTAGAATTATTTGTAAAACTTTTAGAGTAAGATAAATTTTTAGAAGTCTCATATTCAATACATATTTCAAAGTTCTGAGGAATTCTTGTCCAACTAAAACTAATGTACACTGGCAAACTGGGCAGTCAGTTTACTTAAGCCTGAAAATTCCATTTCATTCAAATTGGTTACAGTAGTTAAGTAAAACAATGGAGCTTCTATTTCTGCCACATGTTATTTTTTTAGGAAGACATATACAAGGGCTGTCATATGAGCAGCATTTTTGCCTGCTCAATGTAAGGTTTTATGTTTCTAAAAGCCCCCCTCCTGCCTCCTCCTTCTCTTAATGTGGAAAATAAATCAATTTCATCTGTTGGTTGTTTTATTTCTATTGCTTTTTTTTTTTCTCTTCCTGCTTCCTTTTAGGTCTGTTTCCACAAAGCCATATGGCAGCTGAGAGAAGCATAGCAACAAGCTGTATTTTCAGATCCTAACAAAAGGGGCTGTGGTATCACAGTGGCTCAAGAATACATGACACATGGCCGTGTGTAGAAGGGCCTCTAGCCCTGACAGTGAGGGCTACAGAAAAGGCTGACGGAGCTGCCGCTTCTTAGAGAATTACTGCTGAGTGCTTTCATTGCTCGTGCCATCTGCATTTGTCCGCCTCCACATTTTCCCCATCCCATCCCAGTCTTGGATGCCAAAATCCCATTAGTTGTATTAATGACATTTGGCTGGAGGTAGAAGTGTGTAGCAGGACAAAAATGTCACAAAGTGGGCTTTCGTTTTGTTTCGGATATTTTTATCAAATGACACCAGAATCCGGGCAAAGATTGTGTCAGTCATGTTTTTAAGAGGTCAGAATGCACTATAGGAGATTGTAAAACACAGTAATTTGGCTCTCTCCTATTCCAGATCGACTCTTCTGTTCTCTACTCGGAATATATTAAACCTCTAACACTGAGATAGCAGAACATGTACTTAGTCTTTGTGTTTTGAATCACAAATTTTGATATAGAGATGATCAGAAATTCCCAATCTTGCTGAATTATTATGCATTCATATACACGAATATGCACATGCTCACTCATATAGCTATCCTTTTGTAGATTTACGCTAACTGTTTTAAATATTAAAAATTTCAAAGTTAACTTTCAAAGCTTTTTAGACACATAAAACTATTACATAGCATAGGATAAACTAGTAAATTGTGCTGGTTACCATTTGGAAGAACAAGGCATAATGCATATGAAGAGTGTAATCAGACATTTTTGAAAGAAGTAAATGAATTACTGTATCAATGCTTTTCCTTCTCATACCATTGCCTTTTACATATATAGAGCCTTATGTTTACATTGGCCAGAGTTTAAGATGGGAAACATTTACATAAGTTCAATATCACTTACTTAGTCTTCTTAACATGAAAACTGGAAAGGAAGATATAAGAAATAGTTCTTACCTTTTAATTTTTATCCTTTTAAAATATCTCCCTCCCCAGCATGGCTAGACAAATTGGAATATACAAGTACAACTGCTTCTAATTCTTTCCAGATTCTCTAAATTCTTTACTCAGTAATTGGATATTAGAACTACTATTGAAGGAAGCAATAAACTTGTAGGTCTTTGGATCACAAAAGAATTAGTGGTATGAAAAAAGTGATTAGTGGAGAATTATTAGGTTGGTGAAAAAATCTTTGCAATTTTTGCATTGCTGAAATTTGTGATTTGTTAGTGGTATGCATTCTTAAATGTGGTAATGTTGTGTATCATTTAAATGCGTATTTCTTACTTGTTTCTTACTTTGTCTTTGTGCTGATGTTGTTGCTTATTTTATATTTATTTTGGACTCATAGAAATGATGTTATACAAAAAGAAAATTCAAGCAATTTTCTTATTCAACTTCAAAATGGGGCAAAAAGCAGCAGAGACAACTCACAACATCAATAGTGCATTTGGCCCCGGAACCGCTAATGAACGTACAGCACAGTCTGTGGTGGTTTAAGAAGTTTTGCAAAGGAGACCAGAGCCTTGAAGATGAGGAGTATAGTGGCCAGCCATCAGAAGTTGATAATGATCAATTGAGAGAAATCATCAAAGCTGATACTCTGACAATTACAGAAGAAGTTACCAAAAAACTCAACCTCAACAGTTCTATAGCCGGTTGGCACTGGAAGCAAATGAGAAAGGTGAAAAAGCTCAATAAGCAGGTGGCTCAAGAACTGAATGAAAATCCCAGCCATCGTTGTTTTCGAGTGTCCTCTTATTCTATGCAAAACAATGAACCATTTCTTGATCAGACTGTGACCTGAGACCAAAAGTGGCGTTTATATGACAACTGGTGACAACCAGCTCAGTAGATGGACCCTGGTGAATCTCCAAAGCACTTCCCAAGCCAAATTTGCACCAATAAAAGGTCATGGTCACCATTTGGTGGTCTGCTGCTGCTCTGATCCACTACAGCTTTCTGAACCCTGGGGGAACCATCCCATCTGAGAGGTGTGCTCAGGACACTGATGAGAAGCACTGAAAGCTGTGACAGCTGCAGCCGATACTGGTCAACGGAAAGGGCCCAATTCTTCTCCACAGAATCCCCCAACCTCAGGTCCCACAACCAATGCTTCAGAATTAGAACAAATTAGGTTACGGAGTTTTCCCTCATCTGCCATACTCACCTGATCTCCTAACAACTCACTACCACTTCTTCAAGCATTTGACAGATTTTTGCAGGGAAAACACTTCCACAGCCACATAGTCTTGAGTAGATAGGTAAGTAGTGTGACACACCAAACCCCCAGTAGTGCATTGCTAGTACTATTTACAGCATCATTCTAAAAGAAAGGTTTATAATAGCTTGAATAGAAATTAGAGGGATTAACAAAATATTTGGGACTTGTGATAAAGGCAATTCCTCCCACAGGCAATAATTCAAAAAGCTGCACTAAATCATCGGATACAAAGTATCAGATAAAAACATATAGATGTGAGTTTGTTTACTATGGGTGCATTCTCCAACTTGAGTTCTGGTCAAAAAAATTCACAACATACCAGCTCAAGGTGACAGATGATTGAATTCAGGGAAGGAAAAACAAAAACAAAAAGAAAAAGAAACAACCATAGAATGGCTAAAATCCAAATTTTGCTCCCCCCTTTTTTTTCTTCCTTTTTCTTTTTTCTGCTTTAGTAGCAACAACAGTAAAATCCAAATTTTGAAAACTCAACCCAAATCCCTGGCTGACCAATTATTGCACAGGCACAAGGAAGGCTAAAGACAGCTGCAAGGCCAAGCCTGGAGACGAAAAGGAAAGTCCTACCCATGCAAAATACACGTGCTCCTTGTGAGATTTGAGAGTTCCCAGCATTTCGACTGAGTACCTTCCCCTACTAGTACCCACTTTAGACAGCAGAAGGTTTAAATCTACTTTGGCTTGAGGCAGTGCCTGAACTTTGATCTAAGTGAGCAATTAGAAACTTGAAGGTGAAATTCAGAAGAAAGAGAATTGCAGAAATGGTGAATCCCAAAACCATACTATAAATTCCAGCTAAATCCTTGACTGACCTTTAGACTATGCAAACACAGGGAAGCCACTATGTAGCCAGGCTAAAAATAATGAGCTGCAGGAACCTGAAAAAGTTGAGCATAGGCATCAGCTATTAAACAAAGCATATAAACAAATATTAAAATTTAAATTGTCAATATTAAAATTTTAATTGTCTTACTGCTTAACAGTATTCAGAAGAGAAAAATAGAATCTATACTGTTGCAGCCCGTATAGCCTATGGCTAGGAGGAGTGAGAGTTATAAGAAATACCTGTAAAGCTCAATAATGGAACACCTGCGTGGAAAGGGCGTGGAGAGGGATGTAGCTCTCCTAACAAGAACAAGAGCTGGCGAGATGAGATCAGTGGTGAATTGGCAGTCTCTACACCTATGGTGTTGAGAGGCACAAAATTAGCCATATTTTAGGCTGGAGGAGAAGGCAGTCGGGAGCATGCACATTCTATCACGGACCTGCTTACTCTGACTCTGTCTCCTCTCCTGCTTACAGAACACCAGCACAGTGTCTCTGTGCTGAAGATCACCAAGTTCTGCTAAAGACTAAGATCTACCTTTCTAAAAGACTGCTTTATTCTCTCTAAGACTCTCTCTCTCTCTCCAGCTGAAGTAGCTAGCCCTCAGGCACCCAAGAGAAACTGAACCTGAGCAAAGTAACTTAGCGGTCCGCGTCCGGAACCTAGTTAAGCAGACACGAGACCTGGCCAGTCCTGGTCCATGGCAAGAAGTGTCAGAAGTGACATGTGACACCATACTCAAAAAAAAATCTATGATGCAACCAAAAACTAATAGACATAGTAAGAAATTGAAAAATATAACTTGTAATTAAGAGGAAAAAAAGTAGTTTATAGAAACTAACTCCAAATGGGTTCAGATATTATATTTAGAAAATAAGGACTTGAAAGCAACTATTACATATTTGCTCAAAAATCATAAATAACTGTGTCTAAAATATTAAAGGACAGTGTGAAATTAATGAGTGAACAGAAACTCTCAACAGAGAAATTAAAACATTAAAATATATGAAAATGTAGAGCTTAAAATTAAACTGAGCAATATACTGTAAAATACATCAGATTTAATATGAAGGAAGATTTAATTATCTCAAAAAAAGGTAAACATAAATTTACAAACTAAAAAGGAGATTAAAAATATGAGTGGGGTGGTGCCTGTAGCTCAAAGGAGTAGGTCACTGGCCCCATATGCTGGAGGTGGTGGGTTCAAGCCCAGTCCCGGCCAAGAACTGCTATATATACATATATATGATACAAACAAAATCTACGATGCAGAGAAAAAAATTATACCAGAGTATGACCCAGAGATAAAGGAAAAAATTCAAGTATTGAAAAAATACTTATATAAGTGAGGAAAAAAAATGTATGTACATAAATAAATCCTTAAATGATCAAGTTTATTTTGATTTCAGTCTTCAAAGTCCATTTTGTTGCTTTCTAATGTATTTCCCCTATGTTACCTGATCAGTGGAAAGCTCCATAGGTGTTGCACACAGGACAGGAAAAGCACGTCTCTAGACCAGGACTAAGATATAGAAGTATAAATTTATTTTATAATTGAGAAGGAGAGAGGGAGTGAGAGAGGGGAAGAGAGTAGGAAAAGAGAGAGAAAGAGAGACCAGGGAGATGCTGTGGTACCCCAAAGAAAGAAAGAAAGAATGCCCGCAGTTAAGGTCAAGGACTAGGTGAGTTTAAGGGAGGACAAAGCAGGTAATTGTCGCCAATTTCACAAGGTATCATGGATGTAAACGCTGTCTCCATTCTTCCTCCAGCAAGAATGAACACAATTTCATTCCAGATGTTTCTGATCCTGTGCATACCCCATTATTCCTCGGGAACACTCAGCAACCACTGAAGCTAAATGAACAAATTATCCCATAAGAAAGGAGTTGATGAAATGTAAGTAAAATTTACATTTTCTTTTGATTTGTGAAAACAAAAATCCACGGAGTTGGGGAGCACTGCCAGCAAGAGAAGGAGAAAGAAAGTAGGCAAGAGAGGTGTTGATGTTATTCCTTACTGAAAAACTGTGAGTTAATAATTTTTCTATTATTTCACTATAAAGACTGACCATCCTAACATTAATTAGCTCTAAATATCCTATTGATATCAATGAGTAATGCCACATATATGTTTAATGTATACTTGCTACATATTTCTATCCTGCATTAAATGCTATAGATCCTCAAACCTATATTCTTATTTAGATTTCTTGAATCTAAATTCAAGATTGCTAGCCCATACTAATAGGAGATTTCATAGAATTTTCAATGCATGATTATGCCTGCTCACTCAAAATCTATGTTCTTTTATTTCCTCTACTATTGAAACTCAGATAGTCTTTAATATGGGATTGTGAAACCATGCTATTCTATTGTGGCTAAGGAGAGATGAAAAAATTGTACAAAACAGGGCTTTCAAAAAAGCTATTATTGTTTTGATGAGAATAGATATTTTCATTCCTGATGTGACTCAAATTGCTTTATACCTATAAACATATTTAATTATTACAAGTAACCCAAGAGGCAATTACTATTATTAATTTCATTTACTAAGTTTGAAATTGAACCAGAGAGAGCCTAATAGCTCATGCAACTTTAACCCTTTACCCCTTTCTTCCCTCCTACAGGGCATAAGATGCAATACATATGCATGGAAAAGCCATCGTGTGCATATGAGAGAAAATTCAACCCGCTTGTGATGGCAAAGCAGAAACAGAAGGTACTCTGACAGTTACTGCCATTCTGATTTCTATGCCATGTACAGCACTCAGGATAGGATATTTGTTCAGAAGTCGCTTTTAGCTTCTTTTTTTCTATCTCAGCAGCTGGAAATGGGGAAATAATTTTATTTTTTAACTTAGCAAAACCTGGTTAATATTTATCTAACAGTCCTTTGTTCAGTTCACGCTTTCCTTTCTTATTTCACTAACGGTAAGTTTAAGAACCAGGTCCCATCTTCAGAAATTCCCTGGGCAACAAATTAAGTGGTCTACTTTATTAAAGAGATACCTATTGTTTTTAGTTTCTTCAGGTGACAGAGTTTTTAAAAGTTCTGCTATCACATAACACATTCTTTCTTTCCTCCAGCTTCCAACAGTGTATTTACTTTTCCAAAATCTCTCACTGATGGTCTTTTTGAGGGTCATCTGGCTGCTGCATTAGCTCTTAAGATTTCTCAAGCTTCCGTTTGTTCACTCGCCACTCATTCCCAAAGCCACTTATGCATCAGGATTTATATATATAAATATATATGCATATATGTGTATGCGTATATATGTGTATATATATATAGAGAGAGAGAGAGAGAGAGTTTTTGTCAGGACCCTATTTACAGGTAGCAAATCCTGCTCAAACAACCCCCAAATTTGGTGACTGAAACGACATTAATTTTACTCACAAAGGTGTGGTTTGGCCGGGCTTTATCGGTGACAGATCATCTCTGCTCCACTCAGTGTCAGCTGGGGAAGTTTGAAGACAACAGTGTAGAAATCATCTGAACTTGCCTTCAGTCAAAGAAGACGGGCTGAGGCTGACTGTTGGCTGAGTCTGCAGCGTGTCCGGGGCGTGGGCCTGGAACCCCTACTCAACGCCACTCTGTGAGCGGCTTGCTCTGTACAGCATGGAGACTGTTTTCTCAGATGAAACCTCCTAAGAGAAGGCTTCCTTACTTTAGGAAGACAGAAGCTTTATGTCCTTTATAATCTAGGCACGGAAGTTGCACAGTGTCACTTTCGCCATAGTTGAAAGCCCTACCATATTCAGGAAGAAAAAGCATAAGCTGCTCTTCTCAATTATCAAAGGAACATTTAAGGCACAATACATTAGGGTTGCCATCTTTGAGAATTATAATATGTCACAACAGAACCTTTTAATATGAGAAAATAAATCCTTTTTTGATTAAGCCATTGTAGTCAATTCCTAACATCATGCATGTAGCATAGAGACATATTGCATGTTTTTATTTTCATGTTTAATATGTCTTCCCTAGGAGACTATAAACCCCACTAGGGCAGGGGGTATTTCAATTGCATTCCACAACCTGTACACACTGGACGTTAATTTTAATAACAATTTGTTTAAATGAATAAATGGATGTATACTGAGGCAATAAAAATAGAAAGCTGAGAGCTTTGGGAGTTAAACTTCTTCCACTGTGGTTAAGTATGAAGTTCCACATTTTGTTATATTCTGACCCATATTCATACCAGGAGAGAGTGGTCTTGATTTGCTTTTGAGGCTTGAAAGCAGGTTGGTTTCTATAATAGAATGTTGAAGAATTACAAGCGTCTGTGTGTGTTTGGGGGGGGGGCAAAGACTATCTGAAAGCAAACAGCAACAGGAAAAATGAACTCAGTTTTTCTTGGCAATAACTTTCTAAAGACATTTTATTAACAAGCTCAGTCTGCTCTAAAATTTTCTAATGAAACCATTATTGTTTAACCTTGAACTTAATGCAGTAGGGCAAAATGGAAGAGGTAAGAATGCTTGTAATTCAGGTAGTATGACATTTTATTTTTTGTGTGAGAGTTCATGAAAAAGAATGTTGTTTTGGAAATCTCTGAAATAACACATCCTAAAAGTGTTAGAAAGCACAAAAACATAGCAGAATGTCATTAGTCATATTGTATTCACCAAAAATAAGAAAGTGACTACTATTGTCAGACGTATTGGCTAAGGTAGTTTTGTTACTCTGTCATACTCTGGACCACGTAACATTTACACTGATGTTTCTTCCAAAGCATAAATTCGGTAATGGGAAAAAAGCATCTTATAGAAAAAAAGGAACATTTTTTCCCCATGACACATGCCATTACTTCATCCTCTAAGGAATGCAGGTTATAAATATTGGATTTATAGGAACACCTCAGATAATTACACAGTTTTAGGGGTACTGAGCAGAAAAAGAATTGCTGACTGTCCACACAATGCCCTCTTTTATCCACTATTAGCCTCAAAAGAATGTGACTATATAGGTTAACTATGTTTATGTTGTCCTTAAGGAGAAAAAAGTTAAAAGGCAATATTCTTTTAACAAGCTGAACCAACTTGCAGGAAAGAAATAAAGTCTTATAAAAATTGGAATAAATATCTTGAAACCAATACGTTATTTGAAACACTATTTTACATGGTACATTCATTTTTGTCTCACCCTCACATAACTTTGTAAGTAGCTATTGAATTCAGATTGTCTCAAGGGTAAAAGTATAAAGCTCAATGTTTCTGTTGGATTTAATGGAGCTCAGGGAGCGTCTGGATTTGTTGGTCATGGCATTGCCTCTTAAACCCTCAAGTCAGTTTGCTATACCAGAATAATTTAACAATTTAAAGTTTTCTTTTCTTCATAGAAAAATCTCTTTATATGGCTTAAATCTAAATAGATATAAGCATGTTATGATTTACTGAAAATAAAGACAAGATGGTAGATAGATTTTGTGTCTAGTAATCTTTATTCTACTCACATGTTTCAATACTTTAAAAACTTGTACTATATGGTCAGTCTAAATCTCTTTGTTTTGAACTACTTCTAGTAGTAAGTAGTCAGAAAACATAGATTTCAAAAGCATTATTTAAAAAATAATTTCTTAAAAGTAATTTGGTATTTATATTTGAAGTTTAGCCCTATAGTTAACAAAACTATCTTGTGCACTTAAAAATTTGGCAGGAGGGCTGGGCATGGGGACCTCATGCCTATAATATCAGCAATTTGGGAAGCCAAAGTGAGAAAATAGCATAAAGCCAGAAGTTTAAGACCAGCCTGTGCAAGAAAGCAAGAATCTGTCTCTACTTGTGAGGCTGAGACAAAAGAATCACTTAAGCCCAAGAGTTTGAGGTTGCTGTGAGCTGTGATGCCACAACACTCTCCCAAGGGTGACATGGTGAGACTCTGCCTCAATAAATAAATAAATAAATAAATACATAAAATCATTATCCAGGCATGGTAATGCACTCTTTTTGTGCTACTGTTACCTACTAGCTAGTGGTCCTAGCTACTAGGAAGGCTGAACCAGAAGGATTGCTTGGGACCAGAAGTTCCATCCTACCAAGAGCTAGGATTGCATCACTGCCACTCCAGCCCAGGCAAGAGAGCAAAATCCTGCCTATAAAAAGAAGAGAAAAAAAAAAGTCAGTGGATAATGATCATCACACCATTACATCCACTTCTATATAGATTTTCATTCAATTCAAATATAGGAAGAAAATAGATCATAAGATAATCGCTACTTAAAGACAAATATTTCTCTGTACTCAGGGTTGTGGTCCAGCTACTACACCTACATAAAAAGAAGAATGGAATATCGACCTATATCATATCATATCCCATATCCTCAAAGGAGGAGATGGAGTTGATTTCTTTTCTGTTTTCTCATTTGATATCTACTGCTCATTCTCCAATTTTGTAAATTTAGGGTTCGAATTTTCCAAAGTTGATACAGAAAAAAGAATGGAAGCAAGAAAGAAATGGGAAGTAAGTACTAACCTCCCTTGCCAGATGCCTTGTTTAAGGTCGTTTCTACAGCGAAGTCCCTCTGCTGGTGGTATAGGATTAGTAGTTCCTAGATTTGAAAAGGAATTTATGCAAACAAATCTTTTGCCAATCAGTATCCCATCATAACATGCGTAAGATATTTTGTGCAAGATAAATACAGAAAGAAAATAGGTATTAAAATAATGATGCAGATGAGAGAGATAAATTCCTCTTCACTGGAGCGTACTATAAACATCATGTCTGTATAAACAGAGGAAAATATTTAACATGAAGTAATTCTCCTCCTGAAAAGATCTCATGGGTTCATTGGAAATTTGCTAACTCTGAGGATAGCCGGCCTACAGTGCCTTCATACTTAGCGTAAGAATTTCTTTGGTCATTTGCAACTCCTTGCTCATCCTTTGGCGTCTGAAAATCCGACTACTTTTATGACGTAAAGTATTTTTGTCCATTTAGGTGATTTCCTTTGATAAAACCAAAGATAACACTTACGTAGTTACCTTTCATGAGTGAACCTATTTGGAGTACATACACTGTTTTTTCTGCAATACATTCTTAGAGTGTGTGCTAACTTACATTGCAGGATTTATCCTTCTCTCCTATCTGTGTGGCCTCAGTTTCTGGCCCTTAAGTGAGTCCCAGGGGACATATATCAAGCTCTCCTCTTGATCACCTTGACAGCTTGCTCTTTATCTCTGAAGTGAGAAGCGGGAACCTGCCCATCTCAGCTCATGCTGGGGTGGGGCTTGAGGAAATGGGTGTTAAGGCAAAGCCAAACATCCCTATTAAAAACCCTCCTCTGAATAAAAAGAAAAACCTCCTCTGACATCCAGCAAGTCTGCTCTGTGTCTCATATTCTCTTCCACAGGCTGTGGAGATTAAAAAAAAAAAAAAACCTTTCTATTTGCTTAGTATTGTTTAGAAAATTATGCCAGAACAGGAAGCAAAAGGATTGTATTTATATTTCTGTGTATAATTATAACCATTTTTGTGCTTTGAATTAAGGCAGAAGTTCTGGGTAACACACTAAAAGTGTCTTGTGCCGAATAAAACTCATGGGATCCTATTGCTAACATTGCGAATAGGGGTGGGGAAAAGAAATTACCTGTACAGTGCACGGGAAGAATGTCGTTATTGATAACACATTTTGGAAAATGAGATAGGCAAAAAGCACAGCAAGAAAACTATGGTCACATTACTCACTGAGTTTGCTGAGCCTTCACAAACCCTGAGGAGGATTAGCATCCTTTGACTGGGAAACTAACATTTCTTGAATATTGATTATACAGTAAATCCTGTGATAGTGATGCCCACAGAGATAATTAAACTACATGCTAACAAACCACAAAACAGATAATTAGCAATTTTCTCATTTTTACAAAGAGGTAAAAGTATTTGTTACACGTAAAAGTATTATTCCTAGGATAAGTAATAAAGGAAAAGAAAATGTTTTTGTCCAAAGCTTATTGTTTCAGGGATACCCTCTTACCCCTTCATGGCCTAAGAATATTTTTTTTCTTTTCTTGTTTTTTCACTACTACTGTCGTTTTACAGATTTGGATTAGTTCTTCAGTCCAGGTATGTCCTACTGAACATGTATGTTTCCTCTAAAGCTCATGATACATGTCTATTGCAGCTATGTTCTTGTTAAAACACATATATTGGGGATTTTTAGCTATAACTGGTAACTAGTTTTGAATATCATTTAGCCAGTAACTCAGGAAAAGTAAAAAGATAAAGAAGGAAAGTATCTGCCAAGCAGTGTTGCTGGATTATGTATTTGGGGTTAACTCAAAGTAATTGTGGCAAGGTGTTCTATTTCAGGCATAGAGAAACAATCAGTTGCCAATGGGCTCGTGGGGGAAAGGTGGGCAGGTGCCAGGAAGGAAGGAGAGAAGCTGGGAGTGAGGAGAAGCGTTCCCTGTATCACTAAGCCTTGTAATCAACTGTGGAACCTCAGCAATCTTTTGTTAGTTTAACAACCTTCAATTAAAAAAAAATATAATTGCTTTGGTTGATTTCGTTTTGCTTAATTGACATCGTTAGTAGCTCAGTAGCAAGGACAAAATTTAGCAACATGATTAGATAAAGTTAGATTTCACTTGTTCACAAAAGCATGTGATTTCATTTTCTCCCACTGTTATAAATATGAAAAAGAACTTTTACTTTTTAATATGAAACTGTGGACATGAACTTCAATTTCTCATTATTTCTCATAATGTTTTCATTAGTTTTGAGGTGTAAATGACACACTTCCACATTTACAGTCAAACACTTCTGTTGGTTCTCATCTTGTTCTTGCCTACAGCAATTTCAGTGGAATGTATTTCCTCAAAATTTTAATGATTTAGTTAAGAAATAAGTTCTTAAATTGTAGGTGAAACAGAGAGACTTTGTGGCTAGTAATTAATCCTAAAGAGTTATTTCAGATCAATGCCTAATAAATGTAGTGTTTGCAAACCAACATCTGTTTTTAAATTTAGTTCCTCAAGGTAAAGTTTTACCAAACAGAATGGCCTAAAATGCCTGTTTTCCTTTCATTGTTTGAATGAGCCAGGAAACAGCGAAGTGTTACTATGAAGTGACATGCAAGTGAAGTCCATTGCCACAGTTAGTAATAACTGTTTTCTCAAACCTATCTAGAGAAAAAATGAGAAGGTGCAATTTACAGAGGTTTAAGTTTCTGTTAAAAAAAGAAAAACTTTATTTCGATGTATTTTTCTTCTTCTACATCCTAATTTCATAGACCATGGTCAAAATTGCAAGTTTGGCATCTCAAGTCTCTGTGGCTATAACAATTTTTCCCAGCTAGCAGCAGATTCGTTCCTGCTAAAATTCTATTACTCTAACCTGTTTCTCTCAAGAATTGTAACAATTCTTCTGAACAGATCAGCAGCTTTCAGTATAATCTTACTTCATCTAACTGGAACAAGGTCCACTTCTGGTAAATCCTGCATCTGGACGTGACAGGAATAGAAAACTCTGTTTCAGTATCTTATAGTATATGATGAACGGCATTTGGAAAGTGAGTTGAATTTTTTTTTTTTTTTTGAGCCTAGTCTTAGTGTTAGCTTTTCTTCTATTTTATTTTCAATAATGATTTATGGCTCGGCGCCTGTGGCTCAATGGGCTAAGGCGTCAGCCACGTACATCTGAGTTGGCGGGTTCGAATCCAGCCCGGCCCACCAAACAATGACAGCTGCAAGCAAAAAAAGGCCAGGCATTGTGGCGGGCGCCTGTAGTCCCAGCTACTTGGGAGGTGGAGACAAGAGACTCGCTTGAGCCCAGGAATTGGAGGTTGCTGTGAGCTATGATGCCACGGCACTCTCTCCAGGGTGACAGCTTGAGGCTCTGTCTCAATAAAAAAATAAAAATAAAAAAAATAATGATTTATAATGATGACATTTGTATTTTAAGCAGATAAAAATTAAAAATGGCTCTTATTCAATTATTTACTGAACATACACAAGAAAAACAAAGGCCTTAAGAAATATTTAGTTATTATTTCATTTAAGTACAATAGATTGAAAAATAAATGCTTAATTCTATACTCAGCTATATTGTTTCACAAATAATTATGAATACATGCATAACATACTCACAGACTGGTAGTGCAAATACTAAAGTTGAAAAGAAAAAAGTCGTCTTTGTCAGAGTATGTATCTGAGAAAGTAAAGCTAGGCTAAATAAAGCAGGCAGAGAGCAAAACGGAGAAAGAGAGAGACGAACAAAGAGGAAAGAAAAGAAGAGAAGAGACAGAGGAGCTAAAGTCACGTGAACTGTATTTGCTTTAACAACCTACATTTGCTGGATGAAATTACTGAAAGCTTAATTGGGTTAAGAAAGTTAATTTATAGAAAGTTTAATTGAACGTTGAAAGTTTAATTTAAATGAAAGAAAAACAAACCTCTTGAAGAATAGCTACCCCTTAAGATAAATAGCACAGAAGTTAATTATCCCTTTATAAAGAATCTAAATGATCTGCCCAAGACTACAGAGCAGGGAGTGACACAACAGGACCATGACAAATAAAACATTAAAAAGAAAACAGTAACTACAAGTGCAACATCAAAAGTCCCCACTGTTAGAGATGGACATCACTTTTTTAAAATCCTCTAAAATGTTTAATAAGCACTGAGTACAAATTATTTCTGCATGTATTGAAAACACTTTAATATAGATTTTGTATGATTGGTGTAAGGATTACACAATAGTGAATATTCAGGTCTGTGGAGAAGTTTCTTATTTCTTTTCTCTTATCTTCTTTCACCTCTTCCCTTTCCCCCTTATTCTTTTTCCCTGTGTCCATATTCTTTTTCTTCTCCTTTTTCTCACCATCTTAACAGCTACTGCTTACTCATATTGGTAATCCTACCACTGGTCCTATACAGTGCTGAATATTTACATGTGATATCTGGTTTTATTTCCAAAGCTATTTAACACTGTCAATTTATTATTCCCATTTGTGAGTAAAGACATTGAGGTTTCTCTCCCAGAGCAGGCAAACCCCAGTGTGGTGTTCTTTCTACTGCACAGTGTATGAAAATATTTTGCAACTAGATTAAGCACTTGCAAAGAGGTTGACATATACAGACAGAATAAACAGATGTTGATTTTTGTTAAACTCTGAAAATTAGATATTGGCTTGTTTCAGTCTTTACTAAGACAAGAGGAGAAAACGTACAGTCCTGCCGTGGTATCCAAGGAAGAGTGGTTCCCGGATGCCCTGGGGGATGTTCAGGAGGTTTTACAAAGTGGCATAATATTTGCATATGGCAAACACACATCCTTCCATGAACTAAATCATCTCTAGATTACTCATCCTACCTAATACAATGTAAATGCTATGTAAACAGTTGTTACACTTGCTATGTAGACTAGGGAAGAATGAAAAGAAAAAAAGATGTGTACCTGTTCATTTCACATGCAATTATTTTTTTCTAATGGTTTGGATCTTTGGTTGATTCTACTGTACATACTATATTCCATAGATTTGTAATAACCTAAAGTTTTGTTAAGATGCAATAGGGAAATATTATTTTTTTCAACTCTGCAGACTGCTTAAAAGTTGTTCATTACCCAATGCTTTTTTTTGTTTCAAAACATTAACAGGGTACACGTGTGTGACATGGATATCTTATACAATGCTTAAGTCAAGGCTTTTGTTGTGTCTATCACCAGAATAGTTTTGATTGTATCTGGCGGTAAGTTTTTATCCCTCACCCACACTCCCATCCACTCCTCTCCTTGGCTTCCTTATGTATCTCTTTGTGCCTTCGTGTACCTATCATTTAGTTCCCACTTAGTTAGTGAGAACCCAACCTGTGGTGTTTGTTTCCTCGTTCCTGAAATACTACACTTAGGATAATGTTCTCTGTTTCCAGCCAAGTTACTGTGAGAGACAGTGTTTCATTCCTTTTTGTGGCTGAGTACTCCATGGGTGTGTGTGTGTGTGTGTGTGTGTGTGTGTGTGTGTGTGTGTGTATAATTAATTAAATCCCATTTAGTTATTTTTGTTGTTTCTGTATTTGCCTTTGGAGTTTTAGTAAGAAATTCTTTTCCCAGGCCAATGTCCCAAGGTCTAGAAGAGTTTTTCCTATATTTTCTTTTAGAATTTTGATGGTTTTATGTCTTACATTTAATTCTTTAGTCAATCTTGAATTATTTTCTGTATATGGCAATAGATAGGAGTTCTGATTCATTCTTTTCTATGTGGATTTAGCATCATTTATTGAATAGGGAACCCTTACCCCAATGGATATAGTCTATCCATTACTTTAGCATCATGAAAGAATTAATAAGAATCACAGGAGTTTGAAAGACTAAAAAAAGTCTCCAGTTTGATACAGATGGTTACACAATATTAATAAGGAATACTTTATACAGGGTAATTGGCTGTACCCTGCATAATGTTAAAATGAAATAAAAATAAAACTCCAAGTTGAGAGTTTTGAAAAATACATTTTAGAATATTAGTGTCACATTCTATAGAATTAAAAAAGGATTTTAAAAATTAAACATATTTCTCATATCTGTATTCCAAATATTTTATACTAGTTGAAAGAATAGTTTTGCCTCCCACAAAATTTAATGAGATAAAAATATCTTATTAGAGGTGTGGAGCAAAAATATTTAAACATATAATATATGAGCACTTAAAGAAAAGAGACCCAAAATAATAGCCCAGGAATGGAAAAAAGCAGAAAACAGAACTTTGTCTGTTTGGAATGCTTTTTAAAACACAGATAATCCTGAAATAAGGAGAAAAAGATATTGAGGGTTTTCCAGAGAGAAAGCTCGCTTGGTTAATATCAAGTTGCTATTGAGTAAAAGGTTATGGAAATAGATATAGAAATACATTTAAGGACACATGACAATATAAGTCTCCCTATTAAAATTGTAGACCGAATATAAGGAAGATACTCCAGAACCAAGGCATTGTACAATAAAAGAGTATAGAGAAATAGCCGATTCAAGGATTTCCAAATATGAAATTAAAATAACATTTCAAAGAAGACCTGAAGTAAAGAATCCAAGGAAATATTTACCCCTGGCTTAGGCAAAGAAGAGGGACAATAGATAACATGCAAAAGTTAGGGAGTCTGATAATCTCATTAACCTGAAAGGCTTCAAGAAGTAGGAAAATACATAGTACTCAAAAGTATACAAATAGTAGATATGCAAGCAAGGTAGGGGAAAAAATCTAATTAAAGTACTCAGTTAATAGACCATAAAACTGAGGGTATGATTTGACTGTGAAGTTTAAATTACTTCCCTCTGAAAGATATGAACTTTTCTGGGGCAGGAGACATCTCTGAGTAAGGAATAGTCAATGCCTATAAAATTCAAACACTCACATAGAGATTGCCATTTGGGCATCACTGGGGCGATGAAAACTGTGGCTCAGAGCTTTTGGGATGTCAGCAAAAGCACAGAGATGACAAGGAAATGTAAATATGAAACAGAATGTGGATCAAGCTGAGGTACCATCCAAATAAAAATAAGTTAGCTTCTCTCACAAATCAATTCTAAAATGGACAGTTGTCCAAACATAACAAGAATTTATCTCTTTCTCACATAATGGTAATGGCTAGTGTCAGCCTCTGTGAACTTATTTAGGAACTTACGTTGATAGAGGTTCTGCCATTTTTAACACGTGGCTTTAAATGCATTTATCTTCATTCCTAAAGGAAAGAAAAGCATTTTGGACTCTACCAGTGGAGAATATGGTCCTCTCAAACTTCTGACAGTGGGGAGTGAAATCGACTAACAGTCCCAGCTTCTGTGTTTACAAATCAACACTGCATTTACCTCAAAGCCACACTTCCCACAGATTGCTTCCATCCAGTGCCTGAGCGTGACAGGACAGTTCTTGGGAGACAAGCATCCCTGTGATGTGCAACTTTGGCTCAAGAACTCATCTGCCTTGCTGACACTTTCTTAGAATTGCATTATAGTCTAAAACTCTCCTAAACAATTTACCTTCCTTCTCCCACTCCTCCATAGGGGTCAGACCTGCATCAAATTGTGAGCACTCTCCCAACCTTTTGTGACTCCTCATTTTTCTTTAGTTATTTTTTTCCCCAATAAATCACTTACATGTCCAACCTGTCTGATACCTGCTTCTCAGAGGACCCAAACTAATGCAATGAGTGCCAGAAAGCAGGCAGGAAGATGAGGTCTGGGAATAGGTCACAGACTGGCTGGCAGGAAAGGACACCACCCTGAGGAAGGCAGAAGACGTGTTTCCCGGCAAATGAACAAACTATCACTGTGAAGAGAAATTTCTTTATATTTTAATGATTTAGGCATTTCAAAATATTAAGGCAGGAATGGTTACAAGACATCAGGGCTTATTCTGTTAATTTGAATTGCTCCTTAAGAAAAGGTAATGTGAAATTCAGGATGTAAGGACTGAAGGTAACAGCCGGAGGGATTGTGTGGGAGCTGACAGAGTCCCTTATACTGCTGTGGAAGACAGGACACAGGGAAGGATCCAACCAAAGATCTAACTCAATTAGTTTCAGACATATTTAAATTCCCAGCTAAAGCACGTGTACCAGGCTAAATTTGGTCCCTGAAATGTGGAATGATGACTTCTCAATAGACTGATTCCTCTCAAGGTATCATCCCTTCAGAACTTCTTTCTCCAGCTCTCAGAGTTATACATTTTTCCCATTTGTCCTTTGGAAGAGCTGGCTGCTTTGTGAAATATACTGAAAAGCCTCATCCTCTGCAAAGATAAGAAACGCTCCTCTTGAGAGCTCCTATCAGCTTGTCTACAGGCTACTGAGCCAATGACAGAGGTTAAATGTGAGTATGATTGGGCTGGAAAAGTGCTAGGCCAAGACGAGAGCAAAGGGACTATACATGCATAAGATGACATACCAGTAACATAAGCCAAGAAATACCCCTGGAATTGGATTTTCTTCAGGGAGCTTACTTACAGGTAGTATATGGGACTGGATAAGCAATACATTGTTGACTTAGGGCCCATTCTAGATTTATCTCACTACCAAGGAACCCAGTAATGGGATACACTCTCACTACAAAGACTCTGGTAGTCTATGGCTAATGTTGGCAAAGTGGAAATTTTCAGGAAATCAGATACAGAAATGAAAGGAGCAAGTGAAGTGGACATGCTGAAATAGACCAGAATAAATACATTATGTGAGACAAAAAAAAAAAAAAGAAAGAAAGAGAGAGAGAAGAAAAAGAAAAAAGAAGAAAAATAATTAAGCTATCTTGCATGTGAGACTCTAAACACAAACAATGTTCCAAGGCCCTGGGATACTTGGGGCTAAGAGGCGAACCAGCATCACACAGATGGTTAGATAGGGGCCCTGCTTGCAGTCACAGAGCTTGCTCCTTCACACCCATGATGATGATAGGCAAGAAGTAGCAGAAGTCAGATATTAGTGTTTAACTACAAGAAATCAAGATGCCAAAATTACCACGTGAACATAAGGGTGGAGGAGCAGCTCAAATCTGTTGACCAGCAGTGTGTTTGGAGATGGCCTGTAAATAGTGCACACGTAGGAGAAAATAGGTGTGTGGTCAATGAGGGCACTGCCTATCTTTCACAACCAGAAAAAGTCAAGAAGGAGGAACCAAAGGTCGTGTTGGTTATCCTAGTGAAAGGTAAACAGTCAGCAGAGTGTTGTCAACTACCAAATTTGATCCAATTTTCAGATCCAGAACTTACTAACTGAAGAAGTGTTCATGTTGTCTCAATGGAAGGCCCTCAGCCAATATTATGCAATGTACTGCAATTACTACCCAATCATTTCCCAGAGGGCACCATGGCTATTTATTTATTTACGGAGTCAAGATCTTGCTCTGTTGCCCAGGCTAGAGTGCAGTAGTGTCATCATAGCTAACTGCAACCTCAAACTCCTAGGCTTAAGCCCACTTAAGTGATCCTCCCAACTCTGCCTCCAAAAGTGTACAATGAAGTGGACACTTCAGGGTGAATCTAGTGGTGAGTGCATCTCATCCCCTGAGTTTCTTGGTAGTGAGATAAGTCCCTGTCCATCTAGAATAGACCCTAAGTCAACAATGTGTTGCTTATCCAGTCACATATACTAGTACCTGTAATCAAGCTCCCTCAAAAATCCAATTCCAGGGGTATTTCTTGGCTTAGTTACTGCTATATCACCCTCTGCAGAGTTCCTTTGCTCCCTTCTTGGCCTCACATTTTCCCAAGCAAGTCATGCTCATGTTTGTTGAGAATTTTTCCATCCATGTTCATTGGAAGTATTGACTTATAATATTATTTTCTCATATAGTACCCTTATTTTTTTCCACAATTTCTAAGAAATAAAAGATTGTATATATATATATATGGAACCATTTTTAAACCAATTGATTCAAATGGGCTCTTTTTTAGTAAGACAATTGGCTTATGGACATTTGGTACAAAATAGTACCGTGCATTTTATTTCATGATATAAATGGCTGTTTAAGGAGATTAATCTGACATATATGCAGGGAAAGCACTGGTTAGTAGCTAATATATTTAACTTCAAAATATAAGAATTAGCGACTGGAGAGAGGAGGGAGGGCATTTGGTGTGACCTCACCTAATGCAAGGGTACATTTCAAAACAACTAAGAGTAAATTCTAAATGTCTTGCCACAAAAAGTAATTAAGTGAGGGGATGGTTATGTTAATCAGTTTGATTTAAGCATTCTACATTGCATATCAAATCATCACGCTGTTCCCCATAAATGTATACAGTTATGATTTCATACAAATTAAATTAAAAAAATAAAATTTCTTCACGTTTTTAGTGTACATGTACCAAATTCAGGATCATTTAAGTAAGTTTTAAAATATACAACAAAATAGGCTGAGTGGGGTGGCTCATACCTGTAATCCTAGCATTCTGGGAGGCTGACACAGGTGGATCACTTGAGCTCAGGAGTTCAAGAACGGCCTGAGCAAGAGTGAGACACCACCTCTACTAAACATAGATAAACTAGGTGAGCATTGTGGCACAGGCCTCTAGCCCAGCTGCTCAGGAGGCTGAGGCAAGAGGATCACTTGACCCCAGAAGTTTGAGGTTGCTGTGAGCCACGCTGACACCATGGCACTCTACCAAGGAGAACAAAGTGAGACTTTGTCTCAAAAATAAAATAAAATATACAACAAAAAAAGAATATACCTTCTTGTTTTTACCATAGATAAAAATTCTTCTGTTGCCACAAGCAGAGCAGAAATTTATTGGTTTAATTTTGCCTTCATATTTCTTCTCAGCTTGAATAAATCTGACTGAAGAAAAAAATAAAACAAAAAGAGTGCTATGGATTGTCTACATCCTTTTTTTAAGCAACCAAGCAGCACGTAGAGTATTGTGCGTGTGTATCTGTGTGGTGTGTGCTATTTAACAAGATAAACAAGACTTTATTCTTGCTCTCAAAACTTAAAATTTAATAAGGATGAGGGAGAAAATGCGTTTGCATTTTTAACTTTGCCAGGTAAGTACACTGTGCCTTCTATATGATTAGTGTCATTCGTGAGACACAGCAGAGTGCTGGAGGATCTGTCCCAGCAATATCCACCTCCATGTCCATGGTTTGTGAGCGTCTGAAGCAGCTCCAGGTGCTTTATGGGTGTATGGTATTTCAAAACCCATAAGTGCTAAGAAACAAAGTATGTTCCAAAAGAAAGAATACATGATTAAAAGTTCAAATGTGAAAAGCAGAAAATGGGGAACAGAGAAAATCACTTTGCTGTGGTGTCACGTATATGTTGGTCACAGTGAAATTTTTGAGACAGACTGTGTTATGGTCCATTATTTTGTGTCCAAGAAACACAGCCAATGGTGTCCTTTTTGATTCACTTGTGCAACTTACAACTTGCTCCACTTATTTGTGTTGCTGGGAGGGCTTCATTTGTTTCCATTCACATGGATGTTACATTTCTTGATTTTTGTGTACCTCAAAACTTTTGAAATGACCCACCTAGATGGACGAGGTATATGGAAAGAGAGAAGGTTGGGTCAGTCCTCTGAAGGTCAACTGAGAACTGTTTACTTATGACACTTTGTGTGTATCAGCTATGCTAAATTTAATCGGACAATGATAAAGGTTGTATCCAAGTTGAGAAAAGTATCAAGAAAGTAAAGGACATATTAAAATAGACTTGAATTGGTCTACATAAGGAGTCATCAATATAAAAAATGAATTTATAGCTATGAGTAGCATTTTCAAATTAAGTTTCTAGAGTTTAGTAAAATGTCACCTAAGTAGATGTTATTTAGAAAAAAATAAAAAATGAAGGTGACCTCAAATTTCCTACCAAGGGAACCAGTGACATTTAATGAAATTAAGGAGGAAATAGGAGAAATGTTTAGTTCACAAGGTAATTTTAATTAGCTGATTCTACTTCATGTCAGCCCCTGACCTTAGATCCTGGAGTACTATGAGTTAAAATAATTTTTTTAATTACAAGTTTTATTTTAGATCACATGAAATTTTGTTTTTCATGTCTATATATGTATATACTCATATATAATCTTTTAATAAAAAGATATATTTTGTCAGAAAATATTATGAAAAACCTACCTAGAGTAATTGGGACTTTAATATGATGCTAAAACATGATCAAAAACATGAGGGATAAAGGGATAGAGGGATAAAGAAAAGATTCATCTTGAAAACACTAACCAAAGAAAGCTGCTCTGTCATGCATCAGAGGTAAGATGCACCAGCAAACGTTAAAAGTGACATTTTTGTACTGATGAAAGAGACAATCAGTCAAGAAAACACAACAATTCTAAATTTGCGTGCATTTAATAACCTAAATTCTGAATACACACAGTGGGGACACTGATCACGTGGAGAGAAGGTGACTCTGCAGGGTGACTGACTGCTAAAGACTCATCAGGGATGAGGAAAAAGCCGAAAAGAAGAGAAAGAGGAAAGAACAGAAGTCAGGAGTGGTTCTCACTCAGGCAGGAGCCTCACCGTGGAGAGCAATGCAGGAAGCCGCCTAATGTCAATCTACCTGGATTAAGCTGGCACTTACATCTGCTCAACATATCGCTGTTTTAATTTGAATGGAGACTATGAATGTAATCAAGTTTAAAGAGATTTCAGACATGTTTGCTCAGCTTCTCCACTTCAACACATACTTTTTACTGTCAAACTCTCAATTTTAATAAATAGAGGAATAATTTTGCTGATACTCCATTACTCATCCAAGAACAGAAAACACACATAATGGAAAAACCTTATAGATGTAATGAGTGTAGCTAGAAAAGCCTTTAGTTTGTCTTCAAGCCTTACCAGCCACCAAGTAACCCATACTGGAGAGTAGTCTTCTAAATGTGAAGAGTGTGGCCAGGCCTTGCACGGCATGGAGGGATTCATACTGGAGAAAAACCTTACAGATCACTGGGACAGGACTTTAGGCAGAAGTTGTTCCTCATGGTGGATCAGAGAATTCATACTGGAGAGAATTCTTACAAATGTAAGGAACACAGAAAGGTTACCAAATATAATCTAAACATTGCAAAAATCAGAATATTCATACTGGGGAGAATCCTTATAAATGTAATGAATGTGGTAAGGCCTTCAAATACAATTCAAACTTTGCATGACATCAGAGAATTCAAACCAGACAGAAACCTTACATGTGTAGTGCAATGAATGGAGAAATCACACCTTGCACGATATCACATTATCCACATGTAGAGAAATAAATGTAATGAGTGTGACAAGATATTCTGTCAAAATTCCTACCTTGCACATCATCACCAAATCCATATTAAAGAGAAATCATAAAAAGCAATATGTGTGTGGTGAGGTTTTAGTCCCAATTCACACCTTTCACAGTCTCAGAGAACTCATTTCTGAGAGATTCCTCATCAACTCAATGAGTATGACAATCTCCTCATCATGAATTCTAGTACTAATCAATGTTAGAGAGTCCAGACTAAAGAGAAATTAAATAAATGTATGTGGCAGAGGGTTTGGCCAGCCCTTAACGTTCACTGGATACGAAAATGTACGTAATTGATGAAACCAAACAAAATGCATATGCTGAAGCTGATACCCAGGAACCATTACTGCAGAACATTAGAAGATTTACACAAGACATTGCTCATGCTCACAGCATTCAGCACGTTTTTATCCTGAAAAAAGGACATAGTAGGTTATAGGAAAGAAATGTTCCACAAATTCAGAGAAATACAGCAGGCTACACAATTTGGACACTGGGATTTTTAGGGGAAGAGAGTAATAGGTTAGGAGGGATTGATTACGTGTTGAAAATAATGCAGGGGAAACAGTGGTCACTTTCTCTATTCAATGGCAATAACTGTTCTGCAGGACAGAGCAATAAAAAATTAGTCTTACTTTTGAAACTGAGGGGAGAACTGTTATATCAGTGTGGATATCAACAGAGGAGAGAGGCGAATTAAAACTATTAGTACAGTGTGTTCTTGACTGGAATTCCTATTTACATGCTAACATAATTCACAACTGTTTTATTCAGAATGTATCACCGATCTCATATTTTAACCAATAAAATATAATTTTTTGCATAATCAAAAGAATGTATAAAGGAAAAATTTATAGAACTAAAAAGAAAAATGGACATTTCTAAAGTCAAAGTGAGAAATTTCCACCTATCCTATCGATTATTGATAGGTCATGCAGGCAAGAGCTCAGTTAGGGTATAAATGGTTTAATATGTTTAACGAGTTTGATCTAAGACATGGATGTAAAACTTTGCTCCCAGCAACGACAGAAAGAAATATTCATTGAAACAATCTCCTCTCCAATTTCCTATAAAGCCAATTGCATCTGGGAAATGAATGTTTTGAGCTTGTGGTTATTTCCTTGATCCCTTGTTTTTTTATTTTCTGAATCCATAACAAACAAGTATTTGGTAAATAAGATATATTGTCTTAATAAATCACAGATTTAGAAGTGGAATCTTTCATCAAAAATAATATTTGTTTACTTAAAGGTACATGATCCCACACTTTCTTGGTTTGTTTGTGTGCCCTCTGATGCTTCTGACTGCAGATCAGATTCATGTTTCAATTTAACTCACATCCTTTCACTTAACTTTTAAAAACTTCTTTTACCTTCAGACAGAAATTTATAAGATTATTAATCACATCTATTACTATTTATTCAACAATACTGAAAAATTATCTATTTCAGGGGTCTGAAAACTACAGTAGAAACTTTAAAAAAATAAAGTGTTACTAGGACACATCTACACCTCCTTATTAACATTAGTGTACAGTGACTTTCATGTTACAGTGGATGAAATGAATAGCTAAGACCATGACCATAGGCCCCAGCCCACAGTATTCCTACTCTGGGCCTTTAAGGAAAAAAAAAAAAAAGGAAAAAACTTTATCAATCACTGCTTTCTGATCTTTGTTTGAACAATCAAAGTCTACTTTGAATAAATTTGAAACATATGACAATTTTTTTATTGTCTTTGTTATTAAATCATAGCTGTGTACAATAGTGCAATCAAGGGGTACAAGGTGGTGATTTCATATACAATCTGAACTATTTTCATCAAACTGATTAACATAGCCTTCCTGGCATTTTCTCAGTTATTATATGAAGACATTTGTATTCTGCATTTAGTAAGGTTCGCCTGTACACTTCTAAGATGCACCGTAGGTGTGGCCCCACCAATTACCCTCCCTCCGCCCCAACCTCCCCCCTAAGG
Source organism: Perodicticus potto (assembly GCA_963574655.1). NCBI lineage: Eukaryota > Metazoa > Chordata > Mammalia > Primates > Lorisidae > Perodicticus > Perodicticus potto. The sequence continues at coordinate 6,777 of CAUYRH010052098.1, read as the reverse complement.
TTCTATTTTGATCCCTTGCCACAAGTTGTAGCTTCAGTGTGTCAGAGAAACGTGGATAGGGAGGAGATACGAGGCATTGTATCATGGGCAAAGCCACAACTGCAAATCATAATTGGTGTTTCCTCCACTGTCCCACCTGGGCCCAGAGCCCGTCCCAGTGAGGCTGCAGTGGCGCTGAGCTGTGGACTCACAGGCCCAGGGTCGGGACCACCAGGAGGACCTGGTGGGGCTGGGGGATGGTGACTCACTACGCGAGGAGCTGCTAACTATTCATGGCGCTTCACTCATCTCACCATAGGGGCTCTTCGCAGCAGGCAGGACAGGTGCCCTCACCTTTATTTCCCAGTTGGAGAAATGCAGCAAGTAGGACCAGGTTGACATTACCACAAATTAGAGGAAGATCTGGGACCAGGCTGTGTCATCTGACCCCGAGAGCCAGAGTTACTCACTGCATTACTCGTAAGGGGTTGGCCTCTTGCTGTCCTTGGTCCTGAAAAACAGGGCCGTGACGCTGTGAGGTTAAGGGCTATGGATAATTCAGCATTGATGGCTCTGCCCTTCATGAACCACTTTGGCTGGAGTCAGGCTGGGGTTGGTGTCCAGTATGCAAATTGAAGAAAAACACCAACTCCCTGGAGTTGAGACCCTTCCAGTGCAGTTCTGAAACTCTTATAAAAACCATTACTTTCACCCTTAACAAGGAGGGAGGAGAAGAGGCACTGGGGTTGGGAGGGAAGATTGAGATGTTTCAGTGGGTTCTGAAACCGCAGAGTCAAACCAAAGTCTAGCCCTCATGAATTTTCATGCCATCAGCACCGTTAGACGCGTCCATTTAGCGTGACATCACAAGCCGTGGGAGGAAGCGCCCCGAGAGCTCATTATCATGAGCTGTCTTGGAGTGTTTGGGAACAAGTTCTGAATTAATTACAATTTCATTTGAATAATGAGCATATGCTATTTATTTTATTTGTCGAGCTTCTCCAAGGTAACCAACAATTTCCCCTCTGGTTAATGCCTGGTTGCTCTGGCCTGACCCTCTTCGCTCAGAAGAAGTGAGAGTGTTATTTTTAACTCCACCTTATTGGGAGAAACTCACATAACCAGAATATTGTGGGAGTTGACCATTGGCTGTTCACCTGAGAAATGGTCTGGGGTTAGCCATATGTCACTTTCCACCTGTTTTGACACTGCTCATTGCTATAAACTCTGTAGCCGCCTAAAATCTGGTGTATTTAATATCCCCAAATTATATCCTCTTCAATCTGTCATAGAGTCATGGTTTAATGCAGTCACTGCCTTTATTGGGCAGTGAGGTTAAGGTGGATGGCATTATGACAGGTGCATTAGCCTACTGTGAGTGCAGTCAGAGACCCAGGCCAGGGAAGGGAGTTCTAACTCACAAAATGTCCAGATGCACTTGATGTCAGCCTGGGTTTTGGAGAAAGAATGGGAACTTTTCAACTGGAAAAGTTAAGTTTGTATTCACAGTTGGCTAATGGGGCTTGGAGCTTTACATGGGTTCACTAACCAGGCTGACAAAAGGAAGTTTCCTGTGTACATTTTCCTTATGAACTTCTGGCAGATGGTGAGGTAGGGTAATGGCATCCCTCAGATGGCATGGAGAGAAACCAGACAGATTCCCACACCCCGATAGTTAAATTCCAAAAACCCATGGCTGTGGCAGTATCTAGCTGTCTTTCTTCATTAAAACTGCTCATACACAAATCCAGGTCAGAGCTCTGAACAGTAAGTAAAGGCATCAGAAGTGTTGGTTTCCTTTTGTGAGTTTGTGTCATGAGAACACTCACAAGGATTCAGAGGCAGGAAATGGCATTTGGAAATTAGGCTGGAAAAGACAGTGCTGTTGTGATCAGATCAATTTCATACTTAAGTGATATAAACAGTACTTTATATTTTATACTGTTAGGGTTTGGGGGATGGATACACTTTCTTCACACACTAGTTATTGGTTTTGGAGTTTCACAACTAGAATCTCAGTTATTTTTGATTTTTATATGCTACGTTGTATTACTACCAAGTAACAGAATATTCAACTAGCAAGACTTTGAACAATAGGAGTGATTTTCTCATACACTAAGGAGCCTAAAGCTGGGTAGTTTTGGGGTTGTTCAAGGAGTTTTTCCAAATTTCCAAGACCTAGTCTCTTTTTGTGTTGCCGCTCTTTCCTCCTTAGCATTTTGGTTCATCTTAGTCTTATCTCCTCATGGTCACAGAATGGCTGCCAGAGTTCTGAGCATCCCACATCCAAAAGCAGTAGGAAGGCAAATGTGTGTGTGCTTTAGTTAGTTAGGAATGTTTTTTTCTCATGTGACATGAAATCAAGACATTAGCATTCCAGAACTGATGCAGCCGGATCATGCCTTTGTCTCTCTGCTGTGCCAACAGCCTGTGACTATCATTGCCTTGGGCTGTTTCATAGGGATGACAGGATGAGCAGAGGTCAAGAGGTGAAGAGATGCCCAGTGATCCCTCTGTTTTCATGCTATTTTTTAGAAGCCATACCCAGGGAACTCCCTTTCCTTCTTGTTGGCTGAAACTGCAGGACAGGTCTTAAACCCCCCCCCCCCCCGAGATTCTAATTGTGAAATTCCAAGACCAATAACAAATGTGTGAAGATTATCTGAGATTCGGTGTATCCTTCCCCCAGACCCTAACATGGTTGACATATGGCCAACACCAGGCTGTTTGTCAGGTGAACAGCCAATGGTCACTCCCACTATGTTCTGGAAACTTCAAGGAAAGCTAGGAGGAGTCTGTAACATTTTCCCAAACTCCCAACATAAGCAAAATTCATGTTTTTATTAAGGAAGACAGGAAGAACAGATATCGGGGCAATAGCCAGCTGTATCTGGCAGCATCCCCATTGTATAGATGAGGAAACTGAGGTGTTTCCCAAAGCCACATAGGGGTGCTGAATCCTGATTTTTTTGGTCCCTGAGGATGGACTCCTCCTAAATAAGCATGATGTCAGAGCTGCTGATACTTCAGATACTAACAGAATTGGGGAGAAATTTCATTACTCCCACAGGGAAGCTCCTGTGGAGAGCAGGGTGGCCCAAGCAGGTCCAGGCTGGCTGGAACAAGGTAGAGAATTCTTTCTGTACCCTCTGGTGGGTGAGAACTAGAGAACAGTTTCTTCAGTGGCTGGGGGATTGCATGTTTTGAATTCCCCTGTCACCCAAGGAGGGCAGGCTCACTGTCTTTCTCATGGACTGCCCAGGGGTAGGCAGGAAAGGAGGGGTGTGGGAGTTTGAAGGCAACTGGTGGTCCAGTGTAAATAAGACTCTCTAGTAAACCCCAGTCTGCCTTACCGCTGGCTTTCAAGTGCTGGCTGGGAGCCTGGATATTAGGGAGAGACTCAAGCCTGAGTCTGGCTCAGGCTTGGCTGGATGCTGGGGAAGATCTCCATGCTCTCCTCGGGAGGGGAAAGGGGGCAATTATGGGTCTGGGAAGAGAGAAACTGTCCTGAGGTTTCAGCCAACGAGAAGCTGATGGAGCTCCTGGATGAGGCTTCTAAGAGAGAGTGTAGAGAAAACTGAGCCCTGATCTTTAGCATGAGACTTGCTTCCTGCTTGAGCGACGTGGAGAATCACATGTGAGTTGTGTACATGCAACAGATCAGAAAACAGGCCTCCGAGGGAGAATGTGTATGTGAGTGTGGCAATACCAGGCCTACGGGTGACGGTAAAGATTCTCTAGATTCCAAAGGTCTACGGAGGTCTTGTTTAAGGTCTGAGATTTTGCAGAACAAATTGGAGACATTGTGTCTGACACTTTCCATATTCCCCCTTTTTAATGCTAGTGTCTGAGAAGGAAATTTTAACTACTTTTTCCTGCTTTGTGATGGTAAATATGAACCTGAGGTTAACTCAGGATGGCTCCTCCCAGAGTTCCTCAGTCCCCACCCCCCGACAGACTTTGTGTGAAGACTCTTCATTCCTCGCGCCGAGACCCCCTCATCTGGTGACCCCAACCCCCTTCGAGATAGCATGAAAATAGAGGTATTGTTGGGCGTTTCCCTTCACCTTTTGTCCTCTGCCTCATCCCCTCTTCCCTATAAAATAGTGCACAGTAATAATAGTCACAGACTGACTGCACAGCAGAGAGACAAAGGTGACACCTATTGTCAGGCTGCCGCAGCTCTGGAGTATGGGAGAGCATTAGCCCATAGTTGAGTTTTGGGGCGCATGACCCCTTTGTGCCCAGTATGATCTCTCCTGCTTAGGGGGCGCCCCATCTGTGAAGATGCAGTCATGATAATATCCACCTCGTGGCTGTTGTGTAGACCGTGAATGAACACAGGCAGAGGTGTCAGCTCAGAGTACGGGGCATAGGAAGTGCTCGGCCATCTCAGTCGGCAAGCTGGCTATGTTTTCCTTCAAATATAAAGTAGGAAAAAAATCCATTATCTGTGATTTTCTGTCAGTGTAGAATTCCACAAACCCCACTCGCTCAGATGCCCTTGATTTGAAAGTCACGATAATTGGGACAGCGCAAGTGGACAGTTCATAAAGAAAATATTTGATGAGCCAAGAAAAAGCAGCCAAGTTAACATCATACTTATGAGTAATGAGCAGGATTATTGCAGACTCGTAAAGGGGGGGAAAAAACAATAGCAACAGCATTTCCAGGCCTACATCTACATTATCCTGATAAGATAATGGCAAATCATTATTAATTATTTATTTTAAATGGTGGAGGCTTTTAATGACATTGATGTTTGTCAATGTTATTTATATTATCTTTGATGTGGGTTTGACAATAATAACATTTTTTTCACATTCCTAATACTTTTTACTTTTTAATAGCAAGTAACTTTTTAACATTGGGCAGACTCAAAGTTCCCCCACTAGGGCTGGCCTGGAGAGTTTTGCCGTATTTCGACTCTGAGTATTCAATAGAGTTTGCTTTGAAAGAGAGAAAATAAACAGTCACAAGAAAAGGAAAAAGAAATCAGAACTTGCTTTCACTTGTTGGCACTGGGCACATTCTGCTTTCTTGAGAACTACCAACTCTTTTAAAAGCATCTTTTCTTACTCATTTTGCATTAGGTCAAAGATTTTAAAAAATCATAAAATCATCACTTGCCTTCACTGATGTGGGAAGACATGATATTAATTTTTGTCCTGAAATTCAGAACTATAATGACAGAGAAAGCTATGAGCTAATATATCTATGCCAGTGCAGCTATCTTAGCTACAAAATATGAACACTCCTGTTGTTTTATGTGCTGAATTTTCGATGGAGCTCTCAAGTTCATTTCACCCTCAGGTACACAGTGTCATACCCAGGAGCCTTTGTCTTAGTTTGTTCTGGCTGCTATAACAAAATATCATGGGCCGGGTAGCTTACCAGCAAAAAGAAGTTGATTTCTCACAGTTCTAGAGGCCGGGAGTCCAAGTTCAAGATGCGAGCAGATTTGGTATCTGATGAAGACCTGCGTCCTGATTCACAGATGGCACCTTCTCTGTGTCCACATATGGTGGACTGGGTGAGCAAGCTCTCTGGGGTCTTTTACGTAAAGGCGCTAATTCCATTCATAACAGCACCACACTTATGACCTTATCACTTCCCAAGAGCCTCACCCTCTAATGCCATTCTCTTGGGAATTAGGATTTTAACATGTGAATTTTGGGAGACACAAGCAAGCATTCAGACCATAGCAACCTTTAAAGATCAAAGAGGTTCTTCTCGCCCTAGAATGGATTCATTTGGTTTCTGCATGGCAACAGGAGAACAGGAAAGATAAATACCAAGTATTACTCACACATCTCGCAGGCCCTGGGATCCTGCTCAGACGGGGTCTGGACCCCAGTGCAAACTTCCCTGGTGTGCACTAGAGTTCCGTCTCTCCCAGATGTCGGTCGTTCGGGGAGTCATCCTCTCAACTTTTTAGGGCATCTACTCATTGCTGCCCACTATCTCATGCCAACTTTGTGCAAGTTAGCATTTTTCTTTAACTCGACTTATTGCTTTACTTTAAGAACCATCATCTAAAGATAAATCGTGTGTCGCTGGCATAGATGTATTAGCTCATGGCTTTCCCTGTCATTACAGTTCTGAATTTCAGGACAAAAATCAATATATTTTGAATCATGACCTTGCATACTTCAGCTCATTTGCACAAGCCATTGTTACCGTGGCAGCGATCAATAGGAAATGTCAACATGGCATTCAGTGAGGAATACGACCCAGTAACTGTCCATACATAGATCCTTAACAGTTTGGGCATTTATCCCAAGTGGAAGGATGGCATCAGAGGGAAATAAGCTGAGATTTTTAAAATAAAAAATAAGCTTAGTTTATTTCTCAGAAAATATGCTGACCGAAGCTTAGGTTTCTGTGCATTTTACCTTAAAATAATGTAGTATAGATGCGATTTTCAGTTTTCCTTAACAGGTTCTGGGCTGTTCTTAAGGGTTTGAGAGGTTCCTAAACTTTTCTCTCCCACTACTATCTACCCAGAGTTTCCCAATTTTCAATCATTTTTGCATCACTCTTATGATTTTTTAAATCACATTTTTTCATATCATCTGTACCATTAATCACATAATGTTTCGGAAAGAAATACGTCGCCTAAATACAAATCTTTATTTTTTCTTTTTTGCTTTTTTCTTTTTATTAAATCATAATTGTGTACATTGGTGCAATCATGGGGCACAATGTGCTGACTTCATATACAATCTGAAATATTTTCATTGAACTATTTAACATAGCCTTCATGGCCTTTTAATAACTATATAAAGACATTTATAT
>CAUYRH010052097.1:0-34146 GCA_963574655.1 Perodicticus potto | reverse complement strand
AAATCATAATTGTGTACATTGGTGCAATCATAGGGCAGAATGTACTTCATATACAATCAGAAACATTTTGATCATACTGTGAGAGATAGCCCCTGGATCCCAGTCTTAATGACGCCTCCCTCAGGAAACTGTCTAGGATTCTTTCAAGGTATAAGGAAACTCTTCCTTCCCCTGGCGTTTAAAAACTTTAAAAAAGTTAATTGTGGTAAAATGCACATAATATAAAATGTACCATCTCAACCATTTTTAAGCCTACAGTCCAGTAATGTTAAGTACATCCACACTGTTATGCAAACATCACCACCATTCACCCACAGAATTCTTTTCATCTTGCTAAACTAGAACTCTATACCTATTAGACAATAATTCCCCATTCTCTGTCTGCCTGGCTCCTGGTAACTTCTACTCTCTGTCTTTCTGATTTTGAGGATTCCAGGTACCTCATAGAAGTGGAATCATACAGTATTTAATTTTTGGTGACTGGTATATTTCACATAATATGCTCCAGATTCATTCATGCTGTGGCATGTGGCATGTCAAAATTTCCTTTATTTTAAAGGCCGAATGATATTCCACTGCATGTATATGTCACATTTTGCTTATCCGTTCATCTATCAATATATACTTGGGTTGCTTCCACCTTTCGGCTATTGGGAATACTGCTGCTCTGAGCACGGGTGTCTATAAATGTCTCTTTATCACTTTGCTCTTTTAACACAAAACTTGTTCATTCATTCAGTTGGCGGTGGAAATTTGGGTTCTTCAGTTTTTGTCTATTACAAATAAAGCTGCAAGTCTTTGTAAGGACATAAACACTCATTTCTCTTGAAAGAAATTTATGTAGGAATAGACTGAATCATATGCTGGGTACATGTTTAACTTTCTTTTTTTTTCTTTTTTTGGCCGGGGCTGGGTTTGAACCTGCCACCTCCGACGTGTGGGGCCAGCGCCCTACTCACTGAGCCACAGGCACCACCCCATGTTTAACTTTCTAAAGAGACTGTTAAATTGTTTTCCAAAGTATTATGTGGTTGCATCAATTTACATTCTTAGCAGAAGTGTGTGAGTGTTCTGGTTCTTCTACACCTTCACCAACACTTGGTATGGTCAGGCTTTTTTTTTTTTTTTTTTGAGACAAAGTCTCACTCTATTGCTCTAGGTTGAGTGCTGTGGCATCAGCCTTCCTCATAGCAACCTCTAACTGCTAGATTCAGGCAATCCTCCTGCCACAGCCTCCCAAGTAGCTGGGACTACGGATGCCAGCTAATTTTTCTTTTTCTTTTCTTTGAGTCAGAATCTCACTATGTCATCCTTGGTAGAATGCAGTGGTATAGCAGTTCACAGCAACCTCAAACTCTTGGGCTTAAGCTATTCTCTTGCCTCAGCCTCCCAAGTAGCTGGGACTATAGGCACCCGCCACAATGCCCAGCTATTTTGTTGTTGTTGTTGTCATCCTTATTGTTTAGCAGGCCCTGGCTGGGTTTGAACGTGTCAGCCATGGTGTATATGACTGGTGCCCTAACCACTGAACTAGAGGCACTGAGCCCAGCTAATTTTTCTACTCTCTTTTGCTCATTTCATTTATCACTTACACCAGAGGGTAGGGAAGCTTTTACGTTTCCCAGGCTAGCTCCATAGTGCCCAGCTCATTCTGAAGCTTTTTCCTAAGTGGACAGTAGCACATAGAAGATGTGTAGCAAATTTCCCATGATGCTGGGATATACATATCTTAGTCCCTGCAGGCTGCCGTAACAAAATACTATAGACTGGGAAGCTTATAAACAATAGAAATTTATTTCTCACAGTTCTGAAGGGTGGGAAATCCAAGGTCAAGGTGCTAGAAGATTAGGTGTCCCCTGAGGGTCCACTTCCTCATAGATCCCCATCTTCTCACTGTAAACTCACATGGCATATGGGGCAAAGGATCTCTCTGGTCTCTCTTTTATAAGGGTGCTAATCCCATTTATGATGGTTTTATACTTGACCTCTTGACCTAATCATCTTACGAATGCTCCACTTTCTAATATCCTCACAATGGGGGCTAGAATTTCAACATATGAACTTTGTGGGGACATACGCATTGGGACATATACATTCAGTCTATTGCAGCATAGAAGAAAGGTGCATTTTTTTTTTTATCTAATTAAATAGATTGACTCAAGGCCCCATTCATTAATATGGATAGTCAGTCCAAGAAGTCTAGAACTTATACAGACCAGAAAGAAAAAAATGAAGGGGGATTAATCTAAATAAGAATATATACTCCTAATGACCCATTAATTCAGCTACTGGAAAATCTCTATCCACGGAAATTTTCCCATGGGTTCCTAAGGGGACATGGACAAGGAGGTTTGCTGTGGCATTGTGTATCTTGGTTGGAGGGATGGTATCTTGCCTGAGGTTGGATGAGAATCAGGCATGGAGAGTCCTGGGGGGTAACAGCCCTTATTCTGTGCATATCCTTTCATGACTCTTCATGCGACAGGCAGCTCAGAGTGACCCGTTTTGCTGCTGCGAAACTCAACTTGTACCAGAAATACATCTCCCTGGAGACGACTGTGGTGAACATGGCAGCTTGAAGTGGGATATGTATGTGTGTGAATGTGTATTTGTGAGAAATGCTGTGTATTCATTCGTTCATGTGGTCATTCATAAAACACGCGTGTGGGGAAATAGCCTCATGTTAGGTTCTGGAGCTACAGTGGCCTCTGCCATCATGGTGCTTACAATTTAATGGGGGAAACACACATTAAACAAATAGACGTGTCATCACAATTGGTGATAGAGGCAGTAAAATAATAGCATTTGTATGATTGGAAGAAAGTAAGATCCAACTTAAAGTTCATGGTGAAAAAGGAAGACTCTTCTGAAAAAGGAACATTTCAATGAAACCTGAGTGCTGAGTAGAAATCAGGCATGGGGAGAAATGGGGGCAGTGTGTTCCAGGTGGAGGGGACACGTGCTTGAAGGCTGAGAGATGGGCAAGAGTCTGACCCCTTCCAGGAGCCCCTCTGCCTGGAGCAAGGGACGTGAGGGGAGGTTGAGCCCTGCAGAGCCTGCTGCTGGACAAGGAGACCATGTAATTTATCATCTGGACTAGGACACATCTGAGAGGCAAAGGGTGTTCTGCCAATAATATTGTTGGGATAACAGGTCACCCTACTTGTAAGTCAAGGCAATGAGTTTGAATTTTTTTTCTCAAGGATATGGGACGTCATTGGAGCCTGAAGGAAAGGGAGATGTGATCCAATTTGTAGAGGTAGGGTCTTAGCACTCAGGAACTTCCCATCAGCTCTTCCTTTCTATCAGCATGGAGGAGCCCCATAAAGAAGATTTGGAAACTATCAGAAATCTTGGGGTGAGAGAGGCAGCCTGGAGTCCAGAAGTGGCCCTGGTAGTCCTGTGGCATGGGTGGTGAGTTGGCTTCTATTGAGCGTGCCACCTATTCCTCACCTAGTTCCTGACAGGTGCCCCTTCTAGCAAGTGAATCTGCCCCAGCTGGGTAGGAAGACAGTGGTGAGTACAGACTGGGGTAGGAGGATGCCTTGTCCTGCCCTAGCTGCAGGTGGAAGTGGAAAGAAAACAGCCTTTTAAGAGCCTCAATCAGTTTGCTCATTCATGACTTTATACAGCAGAGTGCGGGGTGTGTGGATTAGATGGCAAGCCTCCCATTTTGGTAGGCATGCACTTTGTTTCCAATTTCCTGAGGGAGCTAACACCTCCTGTCACCCATTCAGTACGTTGTCTGTCCCAAGCGGAAGCCACTGCTGACTTTAGAACTCACGCATGCTTACACATGGTAGTGATCACGGGATCACCCCTGCCCAAGCACACATAGATCATCAGACCCAGGTCCAGAGGGCAAAACGCCCCCCCTCCCCACTCAGGGAGCTTGGTTAGTCAAGACCCAGAATGATGATAGCTTAGGAGGGAGAAAAGTTTTCAGAACTCCCCAAAGCTGTCTGTGCACATGCCCAGAACATCAGTGTCTTTCTCCAGTTGGGATTCAGTCTCTCCCATCAGACAAAAAGTTGGCCAAAGGTAAGGCATATATTGTCCATTTCCTATCCAAGGGCCATCTCCTCTCCTTCCCAGCTAATGATGTGATTTGTGCAAACAGAAACTGCAGATCCTTTGATCTTAAGGGAGGCCAGGATCCTGGGCCTTTCCCCAGCTCCAGGAGATGAATTATGGTTGGTCTAAATGAATCACAGCAGCTCATTCCCTTGGTCAATGGCTGGTCTAGGTGGGGAGAGGGGCAGGTCATGAGATTCGGTTCTGGCCAATCACAGGAAAGGGTGAGTCTTCAGGGGATAGCCCCTCCTCTCGAATAAAAAGAAAAGCCTTGATTGGATAATTCCTTTTCTCCCTTCTCTCTAGCATCTTTTCCCTCCTTGGACAGAAAATGCGATGCTTGGTGTTGCAGCAGTCACTTAACAACCACAATGTAGAGAGTTGTGCAAGGATGATGGAGGGGTGGCAGAAAGTGTTTCCGGATTCTGGAAGTCACCATTGAGACTGTACCAATGCATACCAGTGCATCAGCCTTGGACCGCCTGTCTCTGGGTTTCTTGTTTTGTGAGACAAATAACCTTCCCTGTAACAAGGCATTCTGTGAAAAAATTTTTCATTCTGTGAAAGTCTGGCTCCGACTCTTAGCCCCACGAAGCAGAGGAGGCTTCCACTTTGGGGGCTCCCTGCCTCCAACATTTATGGAGGGGTTGGATTGCACAAAAACCTTAGGGGTTCTCAAGATCACGAATCCCAGCTTGGCCTCTTCCCAAGCAGGATGACTTTGGGTGAATTAACCTCACTGGGTCTTCGTTTCCTTGTCTGTACAATGGAGGCAATAATAGCACTTGCCTCAGAGGGTTGTTAGGAAGGAAATGAGATAATAGATGGAAATCACTGGATGTAAAGTAGGTGTTCAATAAAAGTCAGCTCCCGTCCCTCTCTGGGAGTGACACAGGACCGCCCCTCCAGCCCTGCCTGTCAAGTTGCATACATGCTCAATGCGCATGTCACCTCTCTTACCAGGAGAGGATTTGCATTACGGAACCTTGAGTTTTAAATTAAGTGTCAAATATAATTTGGCAACACTGAGAATTAATTATGTGACCGCCCTTAGAAAAGCCAGGAAGCTCAGGTCTGAGTGTGCAATTGGTGTCTGCCCCCAAGGGAGGAGACCGCCCCCACCCCCCAGCGAATTGGATGGGAGGAAATTGGATGGGTGGCGATTTGCATGTTCAGTGAGTTTTCCACCTGGGACCTTCAGAAGCTGGGCTCTTTGAGGAATGAATGACCAAGAGGCAGGTGTGAGGGGTGGAGAAGAAAATGTTTCCAGGAGGCGCCCCCACTGCCCCGCCAGCCCCGCCCACCTGGCCCCAACCTCCACGGCTTGTGCACATCTGTCAGCTGCAGACAGACATGTGGCTGGTGTCAGTCCTCCCCCTTGAAGGGAAGGGAAGCATTTCCTGCAGGGCGAAATGGGGGAAGAGGGAGACGTGCAGGCCAGAGGGAGGCCACATTTGTCTTGATGACAAACCAAGGACAGAAGCTCAGCCTGGAGCATTCCAGGAGGGGCCTGTCTTCTCCCAAGGATGGAGAGACCCACCGTCCGCTGGCTTCAGGGCCAGGGCAACAGCATGCGGGAGTGAGCAGCTGAACATGGCCATGGAGAACCCCGCCCCAGCCGGCAGCCTCCACCCTTAGTCAACCCTCCTGCCACCCTCTCTATGCTCGTCTGGGTTTAATTTTCTGGTCAGTGTGAAAAGGAGGAGGAAGAGGATGAGGAGGAGGAGAAGAAAGGAGTGAGTTAAAGTTCTAATGCAGTCGGCTGGGATCTGTCACTCAGCGTACAGCCTGCTGACGACTCAGGGCAGCTTCAGCTGTAAGCAGCCCATGATTTATGGACACCGAGTGAACTCCTGCGGCAGAAACCAGCCTTGAGATCAGAGCAGCAATAGGGCCCTTTTTTTTTTGGCAGGAGACAGGGCCTGCATTTTTCTCATTCATGCCAAACTGCTTTGCACGGCAATTAGCTCTGTCCTCATTTAGTCTCCAGTCCCAAAGGGTAATGAAAGTCATATATCATCTTCAAGACTGCTAATTATCGAGCTCGCTTACAGGTAGGCTTTGTAACTGTGAGAAGGGCCTGTCGGCCCAATATTTATTACTCTTCCAATAAGTAAGGGGGGGTGGTGGTGGTTAGAGGAGTGGAGGGGCAGAGAGGGGACGGGAGGAAGGGAAAGAAGGGGGAAAAACAACTTTCTTGAAAGACCGCCCAACCCCGGCCCTGGGATCTCTGACATACCTTCTGCAAATGTGCTCATCAGAGGGGAAACGTCTTTATTCCATGGAGCCATTTTTCATGCCGTAACGAACCTGCCTGTGCGAGCGAGTGGTGAGGAGAGGCCTGTGGAGCGAGCAGGCCGGGGGTTGGGATGTGGAATGGGCCCGGGTGGGGGCATGGGGAGAGAAAGCACAGGAAGAGCAGAGCAGAAATGCAGGGAAGAACCCCCCCCCCCAGGCCCCACGAGGGGCCAGAACATTTCCTATCATTTCAGGGTCTAATGGCTGGATGTGGTTGGGGGTGGGTCAGAACTTGGGCCGGGATTAGCTATGTCTTGTGCTTCAAAGTGTGGGGCATGTAAGGCTAATACTGAAAAGGTTTTTGTCTGGGCTCTTTGCCTTCAATTTGGTCATCTTGCCACCAAGTGGATGTAGTGTCTGGATTATAGTCAGCACCACACAATTTCCATGGCTATGGTTAACTTAGGGAAAAGTCAGTGCCTATTTCCACTTACATGGACTTAAAAGATATAATTACTATTCAGGTTACTGATGACTATTTTATTTATTTATTTTTTAGAGACAGAGTCTCACTTTATCGCCCTCGAGTGCCGTGGCGTCACACAGCTCACAGCAACCTCCAACTCCTGGGTTCAGGTGATTCTCTTGCCTCAGCCTCCCGAGTAGCTGGGACCACAGGCACCTGCCACAACACCCGGCTATTTTTTTGTTGCAGTTCGGCCAGGGCTGGGGGTTTGAACCCACCACCCTCGGTATTTGGGGCCGGCGCCTTACTGACTGAGCCACAGGTGCTGCCCTGATGACTATTTTAAACAGAGGACGAAGTCAAAGCAAGAATTAAAGAAATACAAAATTTTTAGCACCATTGGATGTTGTACTCCTAATACTCAACATACAGCTGAGATTTATTGAGGGCCAGTCAATAAATAAGTCAGACATTGTTTTAGGTATGTGATTACAGAGTGACCAAGATGGACAAGGTCCTTGTCCTCATGAAGCTTTTAGTCCAATGACCAAGCACTGCTTATTGATCATGGTTTGTTTTCCAACTCAACTCCAATGATAATAATACTGACAACCCTGACCTGAGTTATCAACACAGCTAACATGTGTATCTATTATTTATTAGCATTAGTGTTCATTATGTGCCAGGTGCTGTGCTGAGAGCTTTGTGTTCACATTTCTCAGTGAATCCTCACAACAATGAGGTTGGTGCTGTTATGTCCCCATTTTACAGATAGATTAAGTTAGTTATCCAAGGTCACACAACTAGAATTAGACCTATACCATCTGATTCCAGAATCCATGTCCTGACACCACATTTTCCTCAATTTATTAGGAATCATTTACATTTCTAGTTAACGACATTGTGCCTGTGTCTACTTGGCATTAAATGACCTCACAGACAGATTTTTCTCTTTTGCTGTTGACATCCCTTTCACTCTGAGCCTCCATGGAAGGTGAATTCACTGAATTGAAACGAAATCAGAGGGAGACTATTAGTTTGACTTGTAAGTCCTTGCAATTAGCACCACCTGCTAATCTGGAATCCTTCTTTGCCCGGGAGAGGAGCAGTCCTCCCAACTCCATTTAAGAACGTCATGTTGGAAGCTTGAAACTGACCATGGTAGAAATATTTACACCAAGGAAAGTGGCAAATACTACCAATTGGGTTTTTGTGTTTGCGGTTTTCCTGAAGAGCTGCTTATTAAACAATGACCAGCACACAGCTGGGGAGGACCCAAGTGGTCCCTGGAGAAGGGGAAATATTATGATGTAGTTAATGATGATCTCTCTCCATCATAGGGAAGTGCAAGAACACCAGAGAGGGAGATTAGAGACCTGAGCTCCAGACCTGCATTTTCTGCTGAGGGAGCCAGTCTCTGTTGGTGGGCCTAAGGCAGGCACATACACAAACCCTCTCCCACATCTCTGATCCCTATAGGAGGGACCTGCCCCTAGAAGCCCACCTGATTGGTCAGATTTCAATACCTCATTTACATGAAAGGAGGTGTGGTGGCTCAGCAGGTCCATGTTGGGATAATGCTGATTGGTTGGTTTTCAATACCTAATTTGCATTGATGGGCACTAATCAAATTTACAGCCCACCACCCTCCACCCTCCTTTTCAGCCCTATAAAAGCAATAGTAGCTCAGCTAGCCTGTGCAGATTCCATCTGGGTGGTTTCCCAGATAGGCTGTCTTTATTAAACCAGGCTTCAAACTTCTCTGAATGTCTTCTCTCTCTGGTCTCATCTCTAGGTATGTGCCACCAGCCTTTCAGTGTCTTTGTCCTCATTTGTATCAGATGGTCTCTTACTTGCCACCATAGCCATAAGATCAGGTATAAAATTTATTCTACATGTTAGAAACTAAAAAAAAAAGTTTAGGTATAAAATACTTTTGAAAAGATCCTGGAGCTGAAAATGAAACTTAATTGAATTTAATTATGTTTTTGCTCAACTATAAGGCGGTTCCACTCTGTGATATTTGGCTAGTGGGTAAGGGTTGTGGGTCTGTGTGTGAAACCCATGTTACTGTATGAACTTTGCAGGGCATGGAAGATGTTCCTTCTGTTTCCTCCTCTTATTATTATTATTTTTTTTTGAGATGGAGTCTTACTTTGTCACACTGGGTAGTGGCATCAAAGTCTTGGACTCAAGGGACTGAGTAGCTGAGATTACAGGGTCTCTCTGCAATGCTCAGCTAGTTCTTCCTCCTTTTCTCTCCACCTTTGCAGCCGGACAGACCAAGGTGGGAGGCTGCCTTTTCCCACCTCTGTGACCTTAGACAAGTTGCTTAGCTTCTCTATGCCCTGGCTTTCTTCTCTGCGAAATGAGGATAATGGGTAGTGACTATTTGTAGGGGACTATGAAGACGGACTGAGAAAATGTACACCAGATGCTGGGCACTGACTTGGAACATGCTCAATACCTGGTTGGTGTCGCTGCCATTTCTTCCTTGTGCTGTCTCTCCCTGTGTCCCACACCCGCTTCCTATCACCAGAGCTCCTGTACAGGGGGTCAGGGCTGAGACAGAGGGCAGTTTTACCTCTCCAGGAGGAGCTGTCCTCCTCCACTGAAGTCTCACAGCCTCCCAGACATGGGTAAATCATGTCTTTCTAACTTGTGACACCCCCTAAACCTTTTTGTATTTTTCTTAAGACCCCCCACTGGGAGTGAAGTGTGATCCTGGTGCCTCATGTCTCCCGGTATGGAGGCTCCAGCTGAAGGGTGTGACCTGGGCGTTCAGCTGGAAAGATGCCGACCAGGCCTGTGGGCCTCCTCAGCCTCCACTCGCTTGCAGCCAGTCTGTCTCTGCCTCTGTGGGGTCAGAAACGCCCTGCTGCGTGGCTGGCTTCTGGTCCTTGTGGAGGGGCCGGGTCTTCCTCTGTGACCACCTGTGGGGTATCTGCCACCTGCCTGCCACCTTCCATACTGTGGCTCCCTGGCTCTGGGAGGAGGTGAAGCTCTACTATCATGCCTCTCCCCAGTCCAGGTGTCTGCCCCACACTTTCCCATCCTCCAGCTGCCGCTGTCCCCATATCCTAGGGGACATGTCCATCTGCCAGCTGGGACACACACGCTATCCTCCCATCCTCTCTTCTGACCCTTTTTCTGGCCTCTCTCCAGGCCCCCTCCCTGGAACCCACCTTCTACCCTCCCCTTCTGGGGTTTCTGTCTTCTTCCTTCTTCCATTTCTGTTACCTGCCCTTCTATCCTTACACCAGGGTCTGACCACTGTCTGGACCTGTGACCTTAAGGCTTCCTGAGAGTAGGTCGAGCCTTGAACTTTGGGAGGAGGCAAGTGGTCAAAATCAGGACTCTAGTCCTTCCACATTCTGGGGCTCTGTGTTGGTTTCCTTCTTTGCACAGCTTCTCCTATATCAGGGGCACATCTACCAAAGCTATGGCCTTGAATCTATGCCCTTGGAGAATGAAGGACATCTATTCATGGGCCTAGTTAAAAACTCCTGGGAAAGGACTCCTGTGCTTAACCCGAGACCATTCATTGTGCTGAGAAGATGCTGTTACTGGGGTTGGTCCTGTAGGACCACCCGTCCACCCTTGTGCGTGGTTGTACATAGTGTTGTTCATACACAGGGAGCTGTCAGACTGAGCAAGGGAAGTGTAATTGCCCTGCAAGTGGAGAAGGATGGGCCTGACATTCCAACACTAGTGACCCATGTGAGCCAGCGCATGGGACTCTAGGTTCAAACACAGATGATTCTGCCCCATCGAGATTTATCTCAATAAAGCCACAGTTGGCTTTGAAGCAAGAGGATAATATTTTTGTTTATTTTTTTCATTAACCAAAAGTGTTTATTGCAGAAATTTAACCAAAGTTCTAGTTGGGTGGCTTCAGGGAAGGTCAGGCCAAGGCTTCCTGTTCAGGACTGGGCAGATAAGCCAAGAGTGGAGGGGTGTGTCTGGGCTTGAGGCCTCAGAGCTGTGAGGTGAGGTTGGAGGCCGGGTTACGGATGAGGCCTGTGCCACTGGGTTCCAAGCGCAGGGCCTTTCCTGCACTATTCTTTATCACCATGGAGAACTTTTGAGCCATCAGTTTCCAAACAGTGTCACCAACAAGTCATCTAGTAACAAATTAGTCTCTTGCCAAGAGGCCCTATGGGGTCAGTAGGAGCTGAACCTTGCCTTCTTCATGTGTGGGCTCCCCCCCCTCCCAGTCGCTAGTGACAGACTTGGTGGAGACTCAGACTAGCCACCACCTGAACCTGCTTGGTCTGGCGAGTCCCAGCCTTCTCCACAAACCCCAGCAGGTGGGCAGTGGGACAGCTCCAGAGAGAAAGGTATGATAACATAGGACATTTACCTAGAGGAAATTGGGCTCAGGATAAAGAGAAGAAATTCACTCAAATCATGGATTCATGGGTGGGGGTGGGGGTCAGAGAACAAAAAGTGTTCTTCCCTAATTTTGCTGGGTATAATTTTCTCCCTTTCCAGGTCTTTTCTGTGATCTGTCTGCACAGGGCACAACAGGACCTGGGCACTTGGTTGAGGGGCTGATCTGGCTTCGTCTTCAGTGGTCTGCTCCAACATCCCCTTCCAGCTCTCCCTGAGCTGGCTGGCTCCCTTGGAGGGGGCTGGAGGGGTGGACACGCTGTCTTGGGCTATGAAAAGAGGACCGGGGTGGGGGGGCCCTGTGGAGTGGGTGCAACTCCACTCTTCACACTTGTTGCTACCTGGTGTGCCAGTGCAGATTTCTGAGTCCAGAAGGGGTGGGAAACCATTTATGATGGGGGCAGGGATTTCCAATTGGGGATAAACCTGGTGGGAAAGAAGGTCAGGCTGGGGCAGACAAGGAATGAGTGCACAACAGAGGAGAGAACCAAGTCATCCAGGAGCCGCAGTCCGAGACTTGCCTCCTGCCTGTGGGCCTCTGAGCATGTCCTGGTCATCCTGCCCCTACGTGCTGGTTACTGTTGCCGTATAATAAACCATTCAGACACATTTTACGATATCCCAATTTCTGTGGGTCGGGAATTTGGTTGGGCACAGTGAGAATGGTTTATCTCTGGGACCTCAGCTGGGGTCCCAACTCAAAGACTTGGTGCGACTCAATAGCTGGGAGTTGGAATCACCTGGAAAAGTCTGAATTCCCTTTTTTAAAAAATTGTTTTTATTGTGGGGCGGTGCCTGTGGCTCAGTGGGTAAGGCGCTGGCCCCACATACCAAGGGTCGTGGGTTCGAACCCAGCCCTGGCCAAACTGCAACAAAAAAATATCCGGGCATTGTGGCGGGCACCTGTAGTCCCAGCTACTCGGGAGGCTGAGGCAAGAGAATCGCCTAAGCCCAGGAGTTGGAGGTTGCTGTGAGCTGTGATGCCACGTCACTCTACCAAGGTTTAATAAGTGAGAATCTGTCTCAAAAAAAAATTGTTTTTATTGTGGTAAAATACACAAAACATAAAATTTACCATCTTGACCATTTTTAAGTAAATAGTTCAGTGTTACTAAATATATTCATATTTTGTGCAATCATCACCATGTGTCCTTTGTAACTCTTTTCATCTTGTAAAATAGAAATTCTATACTCATTAAATGATAGCACCCCAATTCCTCTTTTCCCAGCTCCTGACAACCACCATTCTACTTTTTGTCTTTATGAATTTGACTACTCCAGGAATCTCATAGAAGTGGAATCACACAGTATTTGTCTTTTTGTGTGTGACTGGCTTGTTTCACTTAGCATAGTGTCCCATGTGGTAGATATTGCAGAATTTCCTTCCTTTTTACAGGCTGAATAATGTTCCATTGTACATGTATACCACATTTTCATTAGCTAAGCATCTGTTGAAAGACACTTGAGTTGCTTCCATATTTTAGCTATTGTGAATAATGCTTCTATGAGAAAAACCTTCATTTTTTGAGAATGATGCCAGCTGTCAGCTGGACCTTGGCTGCACTGTGGGTCAGATACCTTCATGAGCCTCTCCATGTGAACTCTCAGCCTGGGCTAGTTTGGGCTTCCTCACAGCATGATAGCTGGCTTCAGGGAACAAGCATCCCCAAGAACTACCATGGCTTCTCTAATCTAGTCCTTCCGCTGCATTCTATTCACTGAAGCATTCACAAGCCAGCTCAGATTGAACGGGGACAAGATTATACTGTAAGAAGCATGTGTGGAGTGGAAGATGTTGCTGAAGCCATCATTGAAAACACACCCAGCCATATCTTTGGAAAAATCCACTTACACACTGAAAAATTGAGGAAGAAGGAGCAACTGAGACTGCAGAAGTCATTGAACTGAAAATGCTCCCTGAAAGCTCAACACCCATTCAGTTTAGGGATTCTCTCTAAAGCAGCCCTGGGAGCTAATTATCTAGCCTCTTCTTGAATATCTGCAGTGATGTGGAGATATTCACCCCTTGCTCCAGGGACTCAAACTGAATAGCTGTCTGCAGCTGTTCCCAGGCTAGACCCAAATAGCTTAGACTTCGGAACCTGACAGGAATGGTCCCTACAAAGAGACCCATTCCAATTGCTGCATGATTGGGACTGTCAGAAAGTTCTTGGATTGTGATACGTGTATAAGATGCTCCTCTGTAAGGTCCTCTTATTGGCTCTGCTTCTGCCCCTGGTGAATAAGGCCTGGGTAAGCTAGAAGGAGACGAGCACTCTCAGTGCCACCATTAGCCGCCTGGGTCTGGGGGTCCATAGCTACTTCATGGAGAATGGGCCTGGACCACTCTCGCCGTGTTGATGGACATGTTGCTTCTCCCTCCTGAGCTCTTTCCCCTCTTTTCCCAGCACTGGATGTCCTGACTGCTCATCACCTTTGCCTGTGTTACTATTTCTCAGAATCCTTAAAACATCATTTGAATATGATGCTCTAGCCTAATACTGGCTCATCTCTTTATTTATTTTTTTTTAAGATGCTGCATTACAAAAGGTTGGTTCATCTTAAGCTTGCAGTCAACTAAGACCCTCTGATCATTTTTCACTTTAACTTCTGCTACCCCTAGTCTCTCCCTTTTGTCCAGGAATCTTGTCATTAGACCAGAACTAGAATGAGAATCAACATCCAGAGTTCTATTTTTAGTTCTGAAGGACCTTCTGAGATCAAAAAGATGTCTGAAGAGTGAACCTGTGCTTGGGTGCGAGGTAGACAAGGTGGCAGCTTGAGCCCTGGCTTCAGAGGTGGCGAGGACTTCCACTCACCTAGTACCTATCCTCTCTTGCTTGAGGATGGGGTCAAACCACAGAGATAGGGAAATACCATTTCTGTCAGGCTCAGAAGTCCAAGCTATTTGGGTCTGGCCTGGGAAAGCTGAGTCCATGAAGTTATTCAGATTGACCCCCTGGAGTGAGGGGTGAAGTCTAATAGGGGACTGCTGCCCTCCTTGCTCTGGGCCTCATGGGATCTTATTCACTTACATACAGGTATAGCTAAAAAGAGGGCAGAATCAAATGGCCGGGCATTGTGGCAGGCGCCTGTAGTCCCAGCTACTTGGGAGGCAGAGGCAAGGGACTCACTTGAGGCCAGGAATTGGAGTTGCTATGAGTGCTGATGCCACGGGACTCTATCCAGGGTGACAGCTTGAGGCTCTGTCCCAAAAAAAAAAAAGAAAAAAAAAAAAAGCGGGCAGAATCATTTATTGACTTTAGGTGAATCCTCCTAAATTGACATGCCCCCGAACACCAGTATGAGGATATGTTAATTCAATTAAACTTCATTTTTAGCTCCAGGATCTTTCTGAAAGTAATTTATACTCAATCTTATGGCTATGGTGGCAAGTAAGAGACCATCTGATGCAAATGAGGACAAAGGGAGAATTTGATGAGTTGCACTGCTAGGGGTAAATACTGGATCAACCAGTTGTGGCAAGAGGCAGGGTTATATACTACCACAAAAGCTCTGAGGTGCTCCCATTCAGCAGGCCTGGTGGGGCAGTTCCTTAGAGAAGGGGCCTATGGGTGGGGCAGGCATTTCAGAAAAAGGTATCATACTAGTCCCAGGTAACCCAGAAGACAGCAAAGCATGGCACCATCCTGCCCTCAAGTACTTGAAATCTAGCTGAGCAGGCAAGATGAGCATCTGGGCCAGGCATCATAGGACATCAGAAGAGGGCAAGGTCACTGTGGGTCATGACACTTGCTCCCTGGAGGCAGTGGAATGGAGCTGGCCTTTTTAGGTGGGCAGGAGACATTGCCTCCCCAGATGCTCTTTTCTTCACATCTGAGCTGGTCTTGCTGAACCAATATGCAAATGTATTTGAAGGGTCTTGTCCACTATTGAGTCTTTTCTTAGAGCATAAGCACTGGCCTCCCCATCTCCTCCAGGTTCCTGCCAGACTCCTAACACCCTCTGTCCTTGGATGACCACTGAGCGGCTCTCCCCTCCTCTGCTCACCATCACTGTGTGTGTGTGTGTGTGTGTGTGTGTGTGTGTGTGTAAGAGAGGGGGGGGCTATAGGGAGTTTTTCATGACCTTTTAGAAAGTCAAGGAGTTTCTTCCCTTCTCAAAAGCCAAAAGTATGGGGGAAAAAAGCTCTAAGAATAAAAGAAGGAAAAATAACCCTTTGCATTTGGAGAAGGTAAATATATGTGAGAGCTCTGAGGTAAGGACTTCTATTCCCACATTGTGCTCCAGGAAAGTTCTGGATGTGCCCAAATTCTCATGTGGTGACTAGAACTCTGTTTTGATCACCGTTCAGAGCTCTTCCATGAGCCCTCACTAGCCGGGGGGCAGTGGGCTTGGTGAGAAGGGTTGGGGGTTACCCCACTTTCACACGCAGGGAGTGGGCACCCCAAACAAACCCAGACAGGATTTGGGAGACCCACTATGAGGTCACGGGCGTCTCCTCAGGGAAGGGGGTGATCACAGGTCCATCCCATGCACCTTATCTGGGCAGGTATTTCCTAGGGGAGGAAAAGGAAGCGATCTTTGTGTTTCTCTGCTGTTTTTCCCCTTTCAGACAGGCCAGAAATCAGATCCCAGTCAGATAAGTCCAGTTGAAAAGAGGCCAGCACAAAGAAAAGGGTCTCTTGCCAAAGTCACACAGGAAGACACCCAGAAAGACACCCCCCAGGAGGAGGAGGGAGAAGGGGCTTGCGAGGGGCTCACTTTCCTCAGTCAGGTGTATGGCTTAAGACGTTTAATAATGTTTCCAGATCGTATTATCATCATCATCATTATTATTATTTTGCATTGGTTAAAAGCCAGAAATTAACTATACACTTAGATGTCACACTTTTCACCCTGACGTGGCATCTCTTCATTGTTCCACACACGGGCAGTGAAATGGACTTGGCCTTGGTCTCACTTGACCTCCGAGAGGCCCCAAAGCAGTCACCGGAGGGCAGGGGACAGAGGGGCGCAGGAGGAGGAGCGAAGGGGGAGGAAGAGCGGGACGCGAGGGGAGGGACAGAGGAGGGGAGAGAGAAAGCGGGGAGACCCGCGAGGCTGGGGCTGGGGTGTCAGTGAGGGGCCAGTTGTCAAGGTTCTATCTGCGCGATGATTGATGCGGGCCTGGGTTTTTCTGTCAGCCTGTCACGGCGCAGGAATGTTTAATGTTCTCATTATTGGTTACGCTGTTGTGTATATTTCTCTGTCAGCACCGCGGACCCAGCTGAACTGGCAGAGCACTTCAAAGGCCTGCGGGTCATTCATCATCCCCAAGACGCTCCGGCAAATGCTCAGCTTCAGCTCCGCGCCAGGGATTTGTTATGACTTGCGAGCCTCCTGACAGACAGGGCTGTGGCGGCCGAGGGGGGCGCGCGGGAGGCGGGCTCGCCGCCCTCTCTGTCACTCCCGGGCAGAGGCGGCGCCCCAGGCCCTGCTCCCCGGGCAGGCGGTGCGGAGCGGCCGGGGGAGACGCAGGGCGCCCCCAGTCGGTGTCCTGGGAAGCCCCAAACTCCTCTCACTGCAGTCCCGCCCTGTCCCGGCTAGAGGTGGCGCCTCCCAAAGTTGTGCGGAAAAACCAGAGGTTGGGGGGAAAAAAACCCCGAAACTTGCAACCGTCCAGGGCCAGGGAGGGGCGGGCAGGGGTGTGGGGGGAGGGAGAGCAGGAGAGTATCGGAGCTTTGTTTCCTTTCCCAGGCCGTGACATGATTAATCGTTTTCTTCTGATCTAATTTTGGAACATGAAAAACAGCACATTTGTCTTGAAGAAAAATGATGTGCCGAACTGCGCAGATGGAAATTTCGAGCAATGAGAAAGATTAAAGTGAAACCCCACTCCTTAGACCTAATCATGAGTTGTAGATTATTCTGTCGGCCCAGCCAGATGGTAGCTCTGATTCCACAGCCCCTTCTTATATTAATGAATCCTAGACTGTTATATTTGACTTAGGTAAGTGAAATGTCTATCAGCGCTAATGGACTGCCAGCCAGCATAACACATGTTGTACCACTAAGGGTCCTTGCTGCATTTTTCATGTTTTATACTAATGTAGAACATTTTGTTTCCTACTGTTTTTCATCATTGTCACTGTTTGCTAAATATTTTCGCTTGGAAAGGGGCGGGGAGAGAGGGACAAAGTCAGGAGGAAAAAGAACCCCCCTCCAAACTTGTGTCCACAGCTAATTTCCTCCCGTTGGGCTTGGCTATAACTCTACAAGTAAAACAGTCACCCCGAGCAATGCGTACAGGAACTCAATAGTAACGTGATTAAGTTCCTAGTCAACAAGACTACACTCACTGTATGTTAACAAACCTAATTATAGCCCGGTGGTGATAAATTGGGCCAGGGCCCTTGCTGCACATCACTGAGGTCAAGTGTAGAAGAGCAGCTTGACCCTCTTGTCCTAAGGAGGAGAGAATTGTCCTGGACAGGGGTCCCAGGCTCAGCACGGTGGCAGGGATATTACCCTGTTGTCAGGGCCCTGGGGACAGTAGGCAGAGGCCAGGAAGCATTTCAGAGCAGAAAGTTAGAGGTGTAATTGGGTTTTAGACTTTCCTGGAGGATGATGGAAGGACAGTGGTCTCTGAGCCCTCAGCCCCTTCATGTTGTGACATCAAGGTGCCTGAGAAGAAAGTGTGGTGTTTATGGCTTATTGGTTCCATGGACCTCAGAGGTTGGTGGCTTATTCCTTCTGGGCCCAGTAGAGGGTGGCTCAGACACTCCTTCTCCCTCCAACTTCTTGTGTGTAGCTGGTGAGGCCCCTAGAGCTTGTTGTTCAAGTTGAAATCTTGAGAGGCAGCTCCTGTGGCTCAAAGGAGTAGGGCACCAGCCCCATATGCTGGAGGTGGCGGGTTCAAACCCAGCCCCGGGCAAAAAAACTGCAAAAAAAAAAAAAAAAAGCTGTTAAAATCTAGTAGAAGTCTTGAGTTATTTGTCTATGAAGGGTCTAAGCCTGGTTGAGAATGAATGAGCCTGGAAGATGTGAAAGCTGTTTGGGGACAGACAAAGGCTTGAGGTACATCTTCAAGGAGTGGAGTCTTTAGCTGAGTGTTGTGGCGAGCACCTATAATCCAAGTGACCCAGGCTGAGGCAAGAGAATCACCTGAGCCCAAGAGTTTGAGGCTGTAACACCATGACACTCTACTAGGGACAAGAAAGTGAGACTCAGTCTTAAATAAATAAATAAATAAAGGAGTGGTGTCTTGCGAGAAAAATGGAAAGAAATCTATAGGCAGAGAAGAGAGATCTAGACATGAAAACATGGAGAGAAAGAGAAAGAAAGAAAAGAGGAATGGCGAGAAAGAGACCCAGAGGAGAGGAAAAGTAAATACCAATAGAGTGGACGGCCCAGGAGCTCAGAGGGGAAACTGTCCTTGTTGCAGGCAAAATGAGATTCTGAAAAAACAAATTTGACCCCTTCTTCAGATTCTTTCCTGGCTGTGATTCCTGCAGGAGTCAGTTCAAATGTCTTGGCTGGGAATAGGTGATCCTCTCCCTGCACCCCTAGCTTCTCTCTCCAGCTCCTCTTCTCACCTGTCTTCAAATAAGAACCCTGCGCTTCTGCCACACGAGCCTTCTTAGGCTTCCCCAGCCGGCTAACTTTTTTCTGTTTTTAGTAGAGACAGTACTCAGGCTGGTCTTGAACACCTCACCTCAAGCAATCCTCCTGCCTCAGCCTCTCTAACAACGCACTTTAGTCTGCATTTATCTCCATCTATCCCACTCCCTTGCATTCTTTCTCTGGTAAACTTCTCATCCTTCAAGACCCAGCTCCCATGCCTCCTCTCTGCCACACTTCCCTGGCATTCTCCAGGGAGCCGTATTTATCCACTGCTTCCTGTCTCCAACCCACAATGTTTTTGTTCATATCCCTGTGAAATGTAGACATTTGGCCAGCTTGTACTGAAGAAGGTCTGTGTCTACAAGTTTCCCCTCTATACCTCCCTTCCTCTGGAACGACTCCTCTGTTCCTTTGTTTACTCATTCAAGAAATGTACATTGAGAACCTACTGTGTGACAAGTATTGCTCTAGACATTGGGGATTTAGCCTTGTACCAAATTTCCTCTCCTCCTGGAAGTGACATTTTGGTAGTTATATTTGTGGGTGATATTAGTAAGATTTTTCATAGTAAGATACAGAACATCACCCAGGCTAGCACGAATAATGGGTATTATTGTAAAAAGATAGCAATAAGCAAGGCAGAAATCTCACTGAGGCCCAAGAGCAGCTGTAGAGCTGAGCCTCTCAGCTTCTGTCACCTGTCATGGGCTCATCACGGCCCATCCCTGTCCCTCATGCCATTTAAAAAACTTTTTATTGTGATATGAAATATACAGAGAAAGGGGGCATATCACAAGAGCATAGCTTAATGAATTTTCAAAAATCTGCAGAGAGATCAGGAGACAGAACATTCAGTACCTGAGGACCTCCCATCCTCCTTCTTTGTTTCATTTTTAAGACAAATTCCTACCCTAACTTTCCCCCCCACTATTTATTGTGACATTTTGATTTCTGTTTTCAGTAGGTTCATTTTTCAAAACAGATTTATTGAGGCAAAACCTACATATCATAAAATCACCCATTGTAAATTAACAATCCAATGATTTTTTAGTAAATTTATAAAGTGTAACCATGACCACAATCCAGTTCAAGAAACTTTCCATCATTTAAAAAATCTTTTGAGCTCATTTTCAGTCTGTACTCAGTTCTGCCCCAGCCCCGGCCAGATGACCAGGTTTTACATTTAGGTCTGTGATCTATCTTTAAAGAAAC
This sequence comes from Perodicticus potto, assembly GCA_963574655.1. Taxonomy (NCBI): domain Eukaryota; kingdom Metazoa; phylum Chordata; class Mammalia; order Primates; family Lorisidae; genus Perodicticus; species Perodicticus potto. The sequence continues at coordinate 14,198 of CAUYRH010052097.1, read as the reverse complement.
AATGGCTTTATTGAGATATAGTTCATATACTATAAAGTCTATACTTTAAAAAGGTAAAATTCTATGTTTTTAGTATATTCACAAGATCGTGCAAATGTCACTATCTAATTCCGGAACATTTTTATCACTAAAGAGAAACCCCCTAACTATTCAGTTGCTCCTATTTCCCTCCTCCCCCAGTCCCTGGAGATCACTAATCTACTTTCTGTCTCTATGGATTTGCTTATTTGAGACATTTCACATAAATGGAATCATGCAATGTGGCCTTTTGTGTCTGGGTTCTTTCACTCAGCATAATGTTTTCAAGATTCGTCCATGTTGCAGCTTGTATGAAAATATCATTACCTTTTATGGCCAAATACTAGTCTACTGTATGGATTCACAGCGTTTTGTTTATCCATTCCTTAGCTGATGGACATTTGGGTCACTTCTACTTAGAATTTATGAGTAATGCTGCTATAAACATTTGTGTACAAGTTTTTGTGTGAACATGTTTTCATTTCTCTTGGATATACCTATGGGTGGGATTGCTGGGTCATGTGCTAATTTTATGTTTAATTTTTTTTTTAAGATAGAGTCTCTCTGTCACCTTGGCTAGAGTACCATGGCCTCAGCCTTGCTCACAGCAATGTCAAACTCCTGGGCTGAAGCAATTCTGCCTCAGCCTTCCAAGTAGGTGGGACTACAGGTGCATGCAATCACACCTGGCTAATTTTTTCCTATTTTTAGTATAGACAGAGTCTTACTTTGCTTAGGCTGGTCTTGAACTGACCTCAAGCAAACCTTCTGCCTCAGTCTACCTGAGTGCTAGGATTACAGGTGTTGTAAGCCACTGTACCCAGCCTACGTTTAGCTTTTTGACTGTCATCTATTTTGAGTAGATTTTTGTGGCATGAGGTAAGAGTCTAAGTTTATTTTTTTGCCTATGGATATCCAATTGTCCCAGGATAACTTCTTTTTTTTTTTTTTTTTGTGACATATCAGATTTTTTTTTTTTTTTGAGAAAGAGCCTCAAGCTGTCACCCTGGATAGAGTGCCGTGACATCACAGCTCACAGCAACCTCCAACTCCTGGGCTCAAGCGAGTCTCCTGCCTCTGCCTCCCAAGTAGCTGGGACTACAGGCGCCCGCCACAACGCCAGGCCATTTTTTGGTTGCAGCCGTCATTGCTGTTTGGCGGGCCCAGGCTGGATTCGAACCCGCCAGCTCAGGTGTACGTGGCTGGCGCCTTAGCCCGTTGAGCCACAGGCGCCAAGCTGACATATCAGATTTTTATTGAGGCAGGCAATTATTTAACAACTTCCATAGATCTCTTGGATTTGGGCGCCTGAACCCTTTCTAATACTGTATTTGTAGGTATAAACTTTAAAGGCCTTGGATTTTCTTCCTCCAGGTATGTTTGGAGAGGATGCCCTTCTTGGTAGGACAGAACTTTTAGAGTTTTAAGTAAGCCTGGAGCTCAGATGAAATAAAAATCTTTAGGAAACTGTAAGGAAGAGATTGTGATTTGGGCTTGTAGGAACAATAGCTGACATGAAACTTGCAGGTCCAATCCTGATTTGGAGAGGGGAAAATGATCACCAAAAATGTACCTACTATTAGCATGCTCCTACAGAGAAGGAGCTCACATCCAGGATAACTTTTTTAAAATCATCAATTAACACTGGATTTTGTCAAATACTTTTTCCGCATTTACTGAGTGAGGTATTGAAATCTTTAGTAATTATTGTCAAATCATTTATTTTTCCCTTCAGTTCCATCCATTTTTGTTTTATGCATCTTGAGGCTCTGCTGTTAGGCATGTATATTTATAATTGTTACTTCCTAATGTACTAATCATTTTATTGTTATCAAATGTCTTTCTTTTCCTCTAGTAATATTTCTTGTCTTTTATTTTTGGACAGGAAGTAGGATTTATTATAGGTAGGTGCAAATGATAGGCGACAGAGTGTAAGTCCTCATGAGTGCAAGGCCTGCCTCTTGTCCAGGGGGCCGTGACTGGGGATATATTTGACCCCACAGTCATCTGGGATGAGCTGCTTCTCAGCCACCATGTCTTCAAATTCATCTGCGTTAAACTTGGTAGAACCCCACTTCTTGGAGATGTGAATCTTCTGGTGGCCAGGGAACTTGAACTTGGTCCTGTGAAGGGCCTCAATCATGTGCCCCTTGTTCTGTAGTTTGGTGTGGATGGACACGATGACTTGGCCATGTGAACCCTGACCACAGTGCCCTGGGGGCTTTCCAAAGGTGCCACGCATATCTGTCTGGAGCCTAGATTGGGGACAGCCCAAGACCTAACACATTAACATGTATTGGAAAGGAATGTCTCCAAGGTCCCTTACAGCAGCAGTTCTCAACCTGTGGGTCACAACCCACAGGAACTGTATTAAAGGGTTGCGGCATTAGGAAGGTTGAGAACCACTGTGTTAGAGCAACCTATATAAGCAACAGGCTGCATACACTACCAAAGAGGCTGCTGTATGCAGCCATTGCACACCAGGCCCCCATGAGAATATTTCTTGTCTTAAAGCCTATTTTTTCTAATAGCAATATAGCCATGTCAGCTCTGTTATGGTTACTGTTTGCTTGGTAAATCTTTTCCCATTTGTTTTTTATTTTCAATCTGTTTATGACCTTGAATCTATGGTGTGTCTCTTGTTGACAGCATTTGGTTGGATCTTGCTTTCTTACCCAGTCTCACAATCTGTCTTTTGAATGAGGTTTTTGGTTTATTCTCTTCTAAAGTGATTATTGATATGGCTGGATTTGCATCTGACATTTCTTTATTTGTTTTCTATTTTATTTATGCCTTTTTTGTTTTTCTACTTCTCTGTGGATTTCTTTTGTGTTAAATAATTATATAAATAAGTATATTTTTTAGACAGTCTCACTAGGTCTGAATGCTGTGGCATTATAGCTCACAGCAACCTTGAACTCTTGGGCACAAGTGATCCTCTTGCCCCAGTCCCTTGAGTAGCTAGAACTACAGGCACCTACCACAATGCCTGGCTATTTTTTAGAGATGGGGTCTCGCTCTTGCTCAGACTGGTCTTGAACTCCTGAGCAATCCACCTGCCTCAGCCTCTCAGAGTGTGAGGATTGCAGGCATGAGCCACTGCGCCTGGCCCTATTTTTAACTATTTATTTATTTATTTATTTATTTATTTATTTTGAGACAGAGTCTCACTCTGTCACCCTTGGTAGAGTGCCTTGGCATCATAGCTCACAGCAACCCCAATGTCTTGGCTCATGTGATTCTCTTGCCTCAACCTCCCAAGTAGCTGGGACTACAGGCACCCGCCACCATGCCTGGCTATTTTTAGAGGTGGGGGTCTCGCTCTTGCTCAGGCTGGTCTTGAACCTATGAGCTCAGGAAATCCACCTGCCTTGGCCTTCCAGAGTGCTGGAATTATAGGCGTGAGCCACCGCTTCTGAAGGATAATTTTAGCCAGACACAAATTTTTTTTTTTTGAGACAGAGCCTCAAGCTGTCGCCCCTGGGTAGAATGCTGTGGCATCACAGCTCACAGCAACCTCCAACTCCTGGGCTGAAGCGGTTCTCCTGCATCCACCTCCCAAGTAGCTGGGACTATGGGCAACCGCCGCAACGCCTGGCCATTTTTTGGTTGCAGCTGTCATTGTTGTTTGGTGGGCACGGGCTGGATTCCAACCCGCCAGCTCAGGTGTATGTGCCTTAGCCCCTTGAGCCACAGGTGCCGAGCCCAGATACAAAATTTTTAGTTCAACATTTTCCTCTGCTTGTAGCAACTAAAATATGTCATTCCATTGTTTCTGACCTTTTTCATTTCTGATGAGGAGTTGGTTGTTTATTGTATTGTTGTTCTTAAGTGCAGGGTGAGTTTTCTTCTTGGTGCTTTCAGAAAGTGTTTTTCCCCCCTTAGGCTTTAAACAGTTTGAATATGTGAATATAGGTGTGGATTTCTTTTTCATCATCCTATTTAGGGTTTCTTGGGCCTCTTGGATGAGATGTGCAATGTTTTTCCTCAAATATGGGAAGATTTGGGCCATTCTATCTTCAGATACTTTTTCTGTCCCATTCTCTGTCTACTGTTCTTCTAGGACACTCATCACAGACACGTTGGTACCCTTGACATTGAGCACTTCACGTCTCCTCCACACATGTGCACAGGCTCTGTAGGCCAGGAATGTGTAGGAATCTATGGCTCTCTTTGGTCTCTAACATACATGCACACAGCCTCTGGCTAACCTGGAATACGGGAGGAATCCTCTGTGGCTGTCTTACCTCTCAAACCTTCCTGATAAATCTGCATTTGTCCGTCAGTCCTTTCCTTACATGAAACAGAACTGCAAGCTCAGGTTGACAGAACCATCGGTCCTTTACGTTTGCTTGCTGCCTAAGTTCCCTTCAGCGGACAATGCCTTAAATCAAGTGTGCCCCTCTCCAGCGTTGGTGGGGAAGCTTCTGGTTGTCATTGTGCTAGAAAGGTTGGGGGGAGGGAGACAGGGTGTGAGCAGCCATAGATTAATGCTGTTCTTTCCCAAAGTTCCGTAGTTTTCAACAATAAATGTTTCTCCGATTTTGTATGGTTTTGGTAGAATTCTAGATAGCTGAAGTAGTTGTTTTTGACAATTTTGTCCAGCTTTGTAGTTGCTTTTTGGGGGAGAGATTTTGTAGATCTCTTGACTCCATCATGCCAGAGGTCAGAAGGCCCTTGGTATGCTTTCAGAGCTTCTGGTTCTGTTATTTCCTGAGTATCTCTGCCCTCCATATTTCCAGCTCAAAATTCCAGTTGAAAGAATCCGACTGGACCACACCGACTTGGGCATTGCTCCTGCTTTCAGCTGTTTCATAAGTGACCGCCTCAAAATAGGTAGGAAGGTTAGGGGAGAAATTCAGTTGAGACAAACAACTGCATGAAGCCAGGGCCAAGTGTGTGCTATAAATTTGTTCATTGTGGTTTCAGCATAGATCTGACCAATCCCAGATATAGTTGGCAAGTGGCTCTGGGCAACCTAAATGAAGCAAATAAGGCTGGGGTGAAGGTATTTGTCAGGAAGGATTGAGATAGCAGGCAGCAAGGCTGTTGAGCCCCCAGTGTACCATGCGAAGCCAAGATAAGGCTGGTGAAGTGGGCCTGAGCAGGCTGACCTGCTCCTGCCTCCTTCCTGCCTGTCCTGGCCCTGTTCCTCACTCTACCTTAAGTTACCTTTTCCTCTGTCTGGCGTGATAGACATTGTAGTGTTGAGTATGGGCCCCAACATTCTTTTCTGTGAGCATTCATTCATTCATTTATCTAATTTATCTTTGCATGCATTCAAGCAATATTTGATAACCTATCTTGTGTCAGAAGGTGTGCTAGATACTAAGAACGTTGTGATAAGCGAAGAACATTTGGTTCTTACCCTCACAGAGGTTACAGACTACTTAAGGCCAAGGATCCTTTCAACACAGAAAATGAGGGTGGCTAAGTCTTTGTAGATAAGTTGGGTTGTTATTTTTAGGCTCTGGGAAGACAGTATTTTGTTAACCAGGTGAACAGTGTCTACAAGTTTCCAGAGATCATATTTAAACTATTTTAAATAACTTACTGTGTCTAAAGCCTCAAGTATTTTGTCTGGTTTCAAGTTCACCTTGTTAGTTGCTAATGTGTATCATTATTCATTAAAAGAAGTCCCGTGGCTGGGCGCCCTTAGCTCAATTGTTAGAGTGCCGGCCCCATGTACCCGGGATGGCGGCTTCCAACCTGGCCTGGGCCTGCTAAACAGAAAGAAAAAAAACACAATAACAAGTTCAGTGAGACTCTTTAAATTTAGCGAACTTGGTTGTTAGTGAAAATATCATGATCTCACAAAGTTCTGTTAATCGACTTCCATTTAAGTATTCCTCCATTCTCTCTGTAAAACATGTGGTGTAATGCCTTCAGTACAAAAAGTACCTGTAACTAGTTTGTGGCTCCCAACGTGTCCACCAGTTGTGCTGTTTGCTTGCCACAAATCAGTTGTGTGTGTTCCCAAACCTGTTTATGTCAGTTGAACTTGTAATTTTTTTTTTTTTTTTTGAGACAGAGTCTCACTTTATTGCCACCTGATAGAGTGCTGTGGTGTCATAGCTCACAGCAACCTCAAATTCCTGGGCTCAAACTACTTAAGGCCTCAGCCTCCTGAGTAGCTAGGACAACAGGCGCCTACCACAATGCCCAGCTACTTTTAGAGACGGAGGTCTCACTCTGGCTCATGCTGGTCTTGAACCTGTGAGCTCAGGCAATCCACCCAATTTGGCCTCCCAAGTGCTAGTATTACAGGTGTGAGCCATTGTGTTTTGCCCAGATGTACCTGTAATTTTATTTTTTTTTGAGACAGAGTGTCACAATGTCATCCTCATTAGAGTGCTGTGGTGTCACAGCTTCCAGCAACCTCAAACTCTTGGGCTTAAGTGATTCTCTTGCCTCAGCCTCCCAAGTAGCTGGGACTATGGGCACCTGCCACAACGCCCGGCTATTTTTTGTTGCAGTTGTCATTGTTGTTTAGCTGACCTGGGTCAGGTTTGAACCCGCCAGCCTTGGTATATGTGGCTGGTGCTGTAACCACCATGCTACGGGCACTGAGCCTGTACTTGTAATTTTAATAATTTATTTAATTATATCATAAACCACCGAATCGTAACTATAGCAAGAAATAAATATTTTCTGTGTTAACGAAATATAATGGTTTGGAAAGATTCAAGAAAGGTAAGTAGCAAAACAATTATTATTATTATTATTGTTATTTTGAGAGAGAGTCTTACTATGTCACCCCTCAGTAGAGTGCTGTTACATCACAGCTCACAGTAACCTCAAACTCTTGGGCTTAGGCAATTCTCTTGCCTCAGCTTCCCGAGTAGCTGGGACTATAGGAGCCCACCACAATGCCCAGCTGTCTTTTTTTGTTGCAGTTTGGCTGGGGCTGGGTTCGAACCTGCCACCCTCCGTATATGGGGCTGGTGCCCTACTCACTGAGCTACAGGCATCGCCACACGGCTATTTTTTGGTTGTAGTTGTCATTGTTGTTTGGCGGGCGTGGGCTGGGCTCAAACCTGCTAGCTCGGGTGTATGTGGCTGGCGCTCTAGCCGCTGAGCTACAGGCGCTGAGCCCAAAACAATTATTTTGAATCGAGAGTGTCATGAGAACTAAAAAAGACTAGACCAAAAAAAAAAAAAAAGAAAGAAAAAATCCCAAACAATGAGAAGAAATTTCCATATGTGAAGAATTCTGCTCAAAAATTATTTTAAAATTCTCACTGACTCTTAAAGAATCCAAAACTAGAACTCAGAGATGATTCATGAAGGGTTTAGTTTTCTGTAGGAAAAACTATGTAGAAATATAAACAGTGAAACCGTGAGGGGGAAAAAAAGGCCATAACTTTTTTTGGATAAAAAAATGCCTAAATAAATGTGTAATTATATATTTTAACTTACATGAAAATGTGTAAGGTTGTTATAATATTTCCTACTTTAACTTACTTTAAATATTTAAAAATATTATCATAAATATCTAAAGGCTATCTAAAGGCAATCATTATCAAAATATTATCACAAATTTTATCATTTCAAGTAGGAATTTTCCTCATTCTTTTCCCTACAGGTAATGAATGATGTCAGATTCTTGTTTATTTTTTCGCAAGCTCTCTATTCATATATAACCCCAAAGACTCTTTCTATCTTAGAACATAAATTAATGGACTTTTGGGATAAACCAACAGAATACAAGTACAAGTTGTGTGTAATAGGAGGGCCTCTGCTATATAAAGCACCATTTCATTAAAAAATGGTTTTTTGGTACATGTTGTTTGTCAAATAGGAAGTATAATATACTGCTTAAAATCACACTGTGCACAGAGGTAGGATTTTTCCTTTTATTTAAAAGTGTCTAGTTAAAAAAAAATAAGTGTATAGTTTAATTTCCAAACATTTGAGGATTAACTGGTTATCTTTCTTAAATAAAACATTTTATTTTGGTAAAATATGCATAACACAAAGTTTACCATTTTGAGTGCAGTTTAATAGTGTTAAGGTATTTACATTGTTATGCAGCCGTTACCATCATCCATCTTCAGAACTCTTCATCTTGCAAATCTGAACCTTTCTACCTATTAAACAATAATTCCCCAATCTCCCCTCCCCCACAGCCCTTGGCAACCATCATTCTACTCTCTGTCTCTACACATCTGACTCTCTAGGTAGTTCATAGAGGTGGAATCATACAGTATTTATCCGTTTGTGACTTTTTTTTTTATAGAGAGAGTCTCACTTTATCGCCCTCAGTATAGTGCTGTGGAGTCACAGCTCACAGCAACCTCCAACTCCTGGGCTTAGGCGATTCTCTTGCCTCAGCCTCCCGAGTAGATGGGACTGCAGGAGCCCGCCACAACAACTGGCTATTTTTCGGTTTTGCAGTTCGGCGGGGCCAGGTTTGAACCCGCCACCCTCGATATGTGTGGCCGGTGCCCTATTCGCTAAACCATAGGCGCCACCCCCTTTTTGTGTCATTTTGTGTCTATTTGTCATTTACTTCATTTAGCATAATGTACTCAAACTTCATCCCTGTTGTGGCATGTGTCACAATTTCTTTCCTTTCCTTAAATAATATTCCATCATGTATATCTACCGTATTTTGTTTATCCGTTTATCTGTCAATGGGCAGTTTCGTTCCTTCCAAGTTTTAGCTATTGTAAATTATGCTGCTATGAACATGAGTGTACAAATATCTCTTTGAGACCCTCTTTTTAATTCTTTCAATTATATACTCCAAAGTGGAACTGCTAGATCATTTGGTAATTCTGTCTTTAATTTTTTGAGGCACTGCCATGCTGTTTTCCACAGTGGCTCTGCAATTTCTTTTCTTCCAGCAGTGCACAAGGTTTCACTTTATTCACAATCTTGCCAACATTTCTTATTTTCTATTTTTTTAAATAGTAGCTTCCCTATTCTGTGTGGGATAGCATCTTGTTTTTTTTTTTTGAGACAGAGCCTCAAGCTGTCACCCTGGGTAGAGTACCGTGACATCACAGCTCACAGCAACCTCCAATTCCTGGGCTCAAGCGAGTCTCTTGCCTCCGCCTCCCAAGTAGCTGGGACTACGGCGCCCGCCACAATGCCTGGCCATTTTTTGGTTGCAGCCGTCATTGTTGTTTGGCGGGCCCGGGCTGGATTCGAACCTGCTAGCTCAGGTGTATGTGGCTGGCGCCTTAGACCGTTGAGCCACAGGCGCCGAGCCTCTTGTTTGGTTTTGATTTGCATTTCCTTAATGATTAGTGATGCTGAGCCATCTTTTCATGTGTTTATTGGCCATTCGTATCTCTTTTATGAAGAGATGTCTGTTCGAGTCCTTTGTTCATTTTGAATGAGATTGTTTGATTTTGATTTTTTTTGTTCTTGAGTTTTAGTAGTTCTTCATATATTCTGGATATTAATCTCTCATACAATATATGATTTGTAAACTTTCCTTCCATTCTGTAGGTTGCCATTTTACTTTGTTGATGGTATTATTGGATGCACAAAAGTTTTTAATTTTCATGAAGTGAAATTTGTGTATAGACAAATTGTTTTTTGTTTAGCAGACCCTGGCTGGGTTTGAACCCGCCACCCCTGGTGCACGGGGCCAGCGTTCTAACCAGTGAGCTACAGGCACCTGGCTGGCATCCCTTGTTTTATCACATTTTGCTTTATTGTGCTTTGAAGATTTGCATTAAACTAGTCTTTCAGTGCCATTCTTCCAACAGCATGTGCTCACTTCATATCTCTGTGTCACAATTTGGGAGTTCTTACAATATTTAAAATTTTTTCATTATTTTGATGTCTGTTATGGTGATCTGCAGTGAGTGATCTCTGATCTTTGTTACTGTTTTGGGCTGCCACAAGCTATGCCCATAGATTATGGTGAACTTAATCAATAAATTACAATTTTTTTTTAGAAATGGGTTTCACTCTGTCACCCAGGCTGGAGTGTGGTGCAACATAGCTCACCTCAGCCTTGAATTTTTGTGCTCAAGTGATCCTTCCACCTCACCATCCTGTAGCTGAGACTACAACCGTGTGCCACCTTACCCCGGTAATTATTTTAATTTCTTTAGAAACAAGGGTCTTGCTATGTTGCTCAGGCTAATCTTGAACTCCTGGCTTCAAGGCAGTCTTCCTGTCTCACTGTCCTGGGTCGCTGGGATCACAGGCATGAGCCACCATACCTGGCTCCTGTGTAGTATATGTTCTGTCTACTCCACCAGCCAACCTTTGGCCCATCTTTCTCTCCCCTGGGGCCTCCCTGTTCTCTGGAACATAACAATATTGAAATTAGGCCAGTTAACAACCCTACAGTGGCCTTTATGTGTCAAGAGAAAGGAAGAGTCGGCTCAGCGCCTGTGGCTTGGCGGGCTAAGGCGCCAGCCACGTACACCTGAGCTGGCGGGTTCGAATCCTGCCCGGGCCCTCCAAACAACAATGACGGCTGCAACCAAAAAAAAAAAAAAAAAGGCCAGGCGTTGTGGTGGGCGCCTGTGGTCCCAGCTAGTTGGGAGGCGGAGGCAGGAGGCTCGCTTGAGCCCAGGAGTTGGAGGTTGCTGTGAGCTGTGACAGCACTCTATCCAGGGTGACAGCTTGAGGCTCTGTCTCAAAAAAAAAAAAGAAAGGAAGAGTCACATGTCCTTCACTTGAAATCAAAAGCTGGGAATGATTAAGCTTAGTGAGGAAGGTATGTCAAAAGCCGAGATAGCCTGAAAGCTAGGCCTCTTGCACCAGTTAGCCAAGTTGTCAATGCAAAGAAAAAGTTCTTGAAGGGAATGAAAAAAGGATAACACCAACCACAATATTCCCTTAAGCCAAAGCCTAATCCAGAACAAGGTTCTAATTCTCTTCAATTCTATGAAAGCTAAGAGAGATGAGGAAGCTGCAGAAGAAAGGTTGGAAGCTACCACAAGTTAGTTCATGAGGTTTAAGGAAAGAAGCTGTTTCGAAACAAAAGTACAAGGTGAAGCAGCAAGTGCTCATGTAGAAGCTACAGGAAGTTATCCAGAAGATGTAGCTAAGATGATGGGTGAAGGTGGCTACACTAAACAGCAGATTTTCAATGCAGGAAAAACAGCCTTCTAGTGGAAAACGATGCCATCTAGGACTTTCATAGGTAAAGAGAAGTCAGTGCCTGGCTTTAAAGCATCTAAGAACAGGCAGCCTCTTGCTAGGCATCAGTGTAGCTAGTAGCTTGAGGTTGAATCCAATGCTTGTTTACAATTCTGGAACCCTTAGGGCCCTTAAGAATTATACTACATTTTCCCTGACTGTGCTTTATAAATGGAACAACAAAGCCTGGATGACAACACATCTATTTATAGCATGGTCTACTCCAGCGGTTCTCAACCTGTGGGTCGTGACCCCTTTTTAACAATGAAAATACATTGAGGCATTAGGAAGGTTGAGAACCACTGGTCTACTGAATATTTTAAGTTCACTATTGAGAACTACTGCTCAGAAAAAAAAGGTTCCTTTCAAAATATCACTATTTATTGAGAATGCCCTGGTCACCTAAGAGCTCTGAAGGAGATATACAAGGAGAGGAATGTTTCCGTGCTTTCTAACACAATGACCATTCTGAAGCCAACAGACTAAAGTGTATTTTTTAACTTTTAAGTCTTGATAGTCTTGATTTTGTAAGGCTGTAACTGCCCTAGAATCCTCTGATGGATCTGGGGAAAGTAAATCGAAAACTTTCCATACAGGATCCCTCATTCTAGATGCCATTAAGAACATTTGCAATTCAAGATTGCAACTTGCTAAAGGTAAAATATTGACATTACCAGGAATTTGGAAGAAGTTTATTCCAACCCTTATCTCATGGATGACTTTGAGAGGTTTAAGATGTTCATGGAGATAGTAATTGCAGATGTGGTGGGAACAGCTTGATGACTAGAATTAGAAGTGAAGCCTAAAAATGTGACTGAATTACTGAAATCTCATGATAAAACTTGAATAGACAAGTAGTTGCTGTTTTCTTTTCTTTTCTTTTTTTTTTTAGTAGAGACAGAGTCCCACTTTATCACCCTGTGGCATCACACAGCTCACAGCAACCTCCAACTCCTGGGCTTAGGCAATTCTCTTGCCTCAGCCTCCCGAGTAGCTGGGACTACAGGCACCTGCCACAATGCCCAACTATTTTTTTGTTGCAGTGTGGCCAGGGCCAGGTTTGAACCTGCCACCCTCGGTATATGGGGCTGGTGCCTTACCCACTGAGTCACAGGTGCCGCACTGAGGTAGTTGCTTTTTATGGATGAGTGAAGAAATTGGTTTCTTGAGATGGAATTACAAACCCACAACCAATGTCATACTGAATACGGAAGAGGTGAAAGCATTCCTCCTAGGAACTGAAATAGGACAAAGATTCACACTTTCATCACTTTGGTCTAACATACTACAGGAAGTCCTATGACATCAATCAAGCAAGAGGAAAAAAAATAAAAGGCATACAAATTGGAAAAGAGAAAGTCAACTTATCTCTGTTTGCAGATGGTATGATCTTATACCTAGAAACCCCTAAGGACTCCTCTAAAAGACTCCTGGATTTGGTAAAGGAATTCAATAAGGTCTCAAGTTATAAAATCAATGAACAAAAATATGTAATATTTCTGTATGTTAATAATGACCAAGCTGCAAGCCAAATTAAGAATTCAATCTCATTTTCAATGGCTGCCAAAACAAACAAACAAACAAAGAAAAAAGGATACCTAGGGATAAATTTAACCAAGAAGGTGAAAGTTCTCTACAAGGATCTTTCAAGGAGAACTATAAATCACTGATGAAAAAAACTGTAGACAACACAGACAAATGGAAAAAACATCTCATAGAGCAAAAGAATAAATATTTTAAAATTACCATATTGCCCAAAGAAATCTATAGAGTCAATGCAATTCCTATCAAAATACCAATGTAATTTTTCATAGAATTATTTTAAAAATTATAAAATTCTCACGGAACCAAAAATTAGCCTAAGTAGCAAAAGCAGTCCTAAGCAAAAAGAGCAAAACTGGAGGCATCACATTTTCTGACTTCAAATTATACTATAAGACTATAGCAACCAAAACAGCATAGTATTAGCATTAAAGTAGACACTCATCAATGGAACAGAATAGAGAACCCATAAAAAACCCCACATATCTACTACTAACTGATCTTTGACAAAAAGGAAAAAAAGTGCACTGGGGAAAGGATATATTAAATAAATGGTGCTGGGAAAATCGAATAGAAATATAATTGAATAGATATATGCAGAAGAGTGAAACTGGATCCCTATCTCTCACCATACACAAACATTAACTCAAGATGAGTTCAGGTCTTAAATATAAGACCTGCATTAATAAAAGTCCTAGAAGAAACCTAGGAAAAACTCTTTTGGGCATTGGGCTAGGCCAAGAATTTATGACTATTAGTGACTTTTATTTTTGGCTGGTGCTGGGTTTGAACCCACCACATGCGGCATATGGGGCCAGTGCCCCACTCCTTTGAGCCAAGGGCGCTGCCCAAGAATTTATGACTAATACCTCAAAAGCAAATGGAATAAAAATGAAAATTGACAAATGCTATTTAATTAAACTAAAAAGCTTCTGTACGGTAGTAGAAATTATCCCCAGAATAAATAGACAACCTACAGAATGGGAGAAAATACTTGTGAACTATATGTCATAGGAAGTCCTATGACATCAATCAAGCAAGAGGAAACAAAATAAAAGGCATACAAATTGGAAAAGAGAAAGTCAAATTATCTCTGTTTGCAGATGGTATGATCTTATACCTAGAAACCCCTAAAGACTCCTCTAAAAGACTCCTGGATTTGGTAAAGGAATTCAACAAAGTCTCAGGTTATAGAGAACTTTGTCCTCTGACAAAGGACTAATATCCAGAACGTACCAGGAACTCAAACAACCCAGCAAGGAAAAAACAAACAATCGTATTAAAAAAAGTGAGCATGTTTCATAGTAGGGCTGGGTACATTGGAGACTTTTTCTTCTATTCTTGAGATACTTTGCTAAGAAGAATATTTTCTAGCTCCATCCATGTAAACATGAAAGAGATAAAGTCTCCATCTTTCTTTAAGGCTGCATAATATTCCATGGTGTACATATACCACAATTTATTAATCCATTTGTGGGTTGATGGGCACTTGGGCTTTTTCCATGACTTAGCAATTATGAATTGGG
>CAUYRH010052096.1:0-16408 GCA_963574655.1 Perodicticus potto | reverse complement strand
CTCACCAATTTCCACAGCTCAGAGTGTCTCCTCCACACCCCAGATCCCTGCGCACCCTGCACAGTCAGACCTCACCACGATTCCCCAGCTGGGATGGCACTGTGGGATCAATTACTCTCAATGATCTGGGGAAAAGGTGTTTGCCATTTTGGATATTTCAAAATGTCTGTTTCCCGGCAGGGTCCCCTTCCCTCAACTTTCTCCTGGGCTGCCCAGTCCTCTATGGTTCCAAGCAGCACCCCTTTCTGGTCGCCAAATCCTGAAATCCACACTTCAACGAAATTTTCATCAATTAGGTTTTGCAAGTTGGGAACTGCTGTCTTCCCTGTGGGAGGGGCTGGCTGCCACTTCTCCACCGGGCAGGGGAAAAGTCTATAGCAGAGTCCGCGGTTTTGAACTACACCTCAAACACAACAATCCACCAATTTGCTGTGCATCTCCAGCTGTCCATCCACTCCAATAATTCACATGGGGAAAGATCCAGAACTCCCTCCCTCTCACCTCTTGTCCTACAAGAGATGGGTTACGCTACTGTCCTGATCGCCATCTTGCTTAACCAGCACAAATATCTATATTTAATAAATCCCCCACCTGATGCCTGGCTCCCCATCGCAGCTATTGACTTAGCTTTATCAGCAGGCCTTGCTAATCCTGGTTCAAAGCATTAGTATCCACCTCTCCCACCAGTGGTGGGGCCCCTCCATGCTGTGGCTTCCTTCCTTCCCCAAAAACACAAGACTTGCTCCGATGGCTTTATTCTTGATACATTTTTAAGTTAAATTTGATGAAAAATATTCCAAGGAGTCAGGACTTGCAAGAATCACTACTTAATTTTGTAGTGAATCACATTTCAAGTGAAAATTTAAGAGGCCATGAATTTTGGGAGAAAAATGTGACTTTTTCAATTAGGGAATGTATTAACAGGTCTACATGAAGCCTTAGAGAAAGATCTAGACAGCAGCTGTGTGTAGAAAAAAGGGACTGAGGGCCTGTCTCTTGCTCTCCTTACGATTGAATATTTTGCATATGTGTTGGAGGGACCATTCAGCTAGCTTCATCATCTTGTCTGTGACAATTTGAGCATCGGCCTTCACTAATTCTTGATTTGACTTAATAAGTTATGTTTTGTTTTTTTCTGCTTAGTCTTAGAGCTGTTTGTACAACATCAATACAAACCAGGTAAAGTAGCAAAGCCTCAGTTAGAAATCAACCTTTATTGAGTACAAAGGAGATATTTATAGTTTCAAGTGAATCTTACATTTGTTTTAATGTGAGATATCAAAATTTATTATCATATTAATTGGTGAGACCTCCTGAATGTGGTACAATGGAAACACAGGGCCGAGACCCACGAGACTTTCATCTTGTTTCCAATAACACACAGCAGTATAAATAGCCCCCATTTCTGGTATAAAATGAGTGATGTGGACCAGATTAGAGCTCAGCAAACTATACCCTCTGGGTCAAACCCCAACCACTACCATTCTTATAAATATTGCAACACAGCTACTCTCATTTTTTAATGCTTTTTTTATGGTCCTTTCACTCCACAATAGCAGCGTTGAGTAGTTGGAGTGCAAAGGCTGAAATATATTTATGATCTGTTGAGGAAAATCATAAAGCTTGTTGAGGCAGAAGTTTGTTGAGCCCTGAACTTGATGATCTCTGACATCATTTCTAGACTGAAGTTAGAACACAGTTGCCTGTATACCAGCTAGGTGACCATGACTATCATCCTCAATAATGGTACTATCATTTTCTATTTTATTGAAAGATAGAAATATATTTAAAGTCATATGCAGTCTACCCAGTTTATTTTAAAATAATTTTGGGTTTGTATCTCATGGCAGGCTTAAAGCTATCACCCCAAATCTCTGGGACTTGCTGAGATAAAATCGCATCTCTGTCTTGGGTCCTCTTCCCGTTTATAATTCTATGGGTAGACAACGGCTGAAAAGAGACCTCCTGATGTATTTTCTGTGCAAATTATACAGAGGAGTATCCAGAATTTGGGGCTACCATAGGACCTAGTTAAGATTAAAAAAAGAAGTCCACCTTAGTCTGTGGGTTGAAGCAAGGAAGTGCATATTCACCAAGCTTCCACACTGACATATTCAATTCAGACTCCCCCGCCTACACCATGGACAGATATGGAAGATGTTATTTGAACAGTTCAGTTGTCTCTGGGCTTACCCTTGGGAATAACGAGTCTCATCACCCTCTACAAATAAAGTTCATTTCTCTAGAGCGCAAAAAGGAGCAGAGTCACTCTTCTTGGTTCTATTTTAGCTTATTTGACCAAACACAGTCAAGATTCTCTGGGGGTAAAACTGTTTCCCTGAGACAAGACCCCAGATATCTGATAGTTCCAATATTTTCCTCTGTGTGCCTGAGGTTTGTAGAGAGGCTAAGACTGTTCGAGGAGCACCCCAGGAAAAAGCTTCCCTGCTCTCAGAGGAAAGTAGAATCCTCCCCCTGACTTCCTTCCATGGCAAGGAGACCTGCTAAACGCTGGTCAATGCCCACCTCTAGAACTTTCATGCATTTGCCTCAACCAAAGCCACTATTCACAGCAGACTTGATGCCTCAAATCGTTCCCCAAACAAAGAAGATAATGAGCTCAGATACACATGAAATGCAACTTCCCAGAGATGATTTTATGCCAGTGCTACTCAGTTGTGAGGCTATAAAATAATGAATTCTATTGTGGTGCATGTCAATATTTTACACTGAAGTTTCCAGACCCCACACTTTTTGAAGGGTTTCAAAACATAGGGAATGAAAATAGAAGTTGCCGGTACCTTGTCTTTGCAAAGAAGAAGTGGGAATTGAGATAAAGAATCCAGGCAACTGGGACTCCTAAAACAACCAGGCTCATGCCTCTGATTTTTAATGCCTTATTCAATTTTAATCAGACAAAACAAGCTATTTAAATGTGAGTCAGTACCTTTATTTTCTTAATTGCTTCTAAATTATTTTTCCTTTTATTCTCTTGGACGTTATTATTTAATGTCATGTTGAGCCATGGTTTTGTTTTGTTAGAAATATATTTATGCAGACAGCTCACTGTGGTGGCATAAACGTTTCTGTGAGCACGGACTCTGGATCACTAGATACACACATACATACATACAAACTATATATCTATGTAGAATTTGATTTCCTGCTGGATGAATGAGTGTTAATGACTCACATATGAATAAAGTAAGTGAAATCTATCTAGCTTTTGGTCTAATCTCTGATCTGCAATGGATGTTCCCCCAATTGCCTTTTGCTCTCTTCCCTTCTACTGTGGCCAAACTACAAAATGGGAAGTGGCCAGAAACTTGACCCTGGGACATTATAATACAAATCAGACAAAGCCGATAAACAAAGAAAATACAGAAATATGATGCCATTAAAGACCCATTGGGTTCAAGAATAGTTTTCTTATTATTTCTAATGGTAATTTTCTGACTGAAAATTTAATTTGCTCACTTCCTAATTCACTCCACAAAATTTACTATGGCCTATTTTTGTTCTGACATTGTTCTAACTATTTGGGATACTCAAGGTGTGTGACAGATGCATTTACCCGTCCTCATAGATCTTATTGGTCAGAGTATAAGTAGAAGTAGGGACATGCTTGCTACGTAAAGAACGAAGACTTGAGATTGAAATAAGCTTTTTGTGCAAATATTATGTAAAAGGCATGGAATAAAATGTGGTTTTAGGGCCTTCTATCTCTTTCTCCTGCCCTCACCACTGTATATATACACAATAATTCTGTTATTTCTTTTCAATACCTGATTCTACTATAAAAATTTTATTTCTGTAGCTTCTGCTATAAGAGTTTTACTGTCTTAGCTTATAGCTTTACCTATACAAATGCTGCATTTGGAGTGTATGGGAGGGAAAGAGAAAGACTCCTGAGGTTGTTGTATTACTTTTAGTTATGAGTGAGGTCCAATTCCTTTCTCAAAATGTATTTCTCAAATATATACCATTGAGAGGGATATCTAGTGAAGGAGAGTTTAGAGCTCTTCTCTAGAACATGGCCTGGGGATTTCTACCTTCTGTTACATCCTATTCTTTACTTCTTTATTGCCAAGATTTTTCTCTTGAACATTAAGGGCCTGGAAGAAATCTTTCTTCTTACCTTTTATGTTTCATTCCTAGTATAATCTCTATATCCTGGAATGATCAGTCTATTGCTTTAACCACATCAGTCAGTAGAGCTTCTTCTTACCCAAAAGTTTGGAAAGCCTTGACCTTTGCTGGATTGGTTTCACTGGATTGAGCCACCTTCCCTCCTAGCTTAAGAATCAGAGGTTCATGGCAACTTGAGTATCATTCTTATATCTCTATGAAACAAAGCAGTTTTATAATAAGTCATATTGTCCAAACCAAATTCTGTGGGTCATTGCCATGGTGTCTTAGACCAGATTCCACCTTCCAGGCTGTGTTCACCAGGGTGCTTCCTGCAGACAAGGGTATTCAGGAGATTAGGGCTTATGCTCCTTGAAAATGGTTGCTGATCCATATTTTCTCCCTGATATTTTTGTCAGCAATACTAGAGAAAGTATGCATAGGTCTCAATTCCACCCCAAGTAATTCTATAAATAACTGTAGTGCCAGAGGAACTTTAAATTAGGCTGGTAGCAGTACAGTGTGGCCCAAAGACTTTACTCCTACCAGATATTGCTCTGGGATTGTAGCCTGTTTTCATTGTGCTTGTTCTGAGTCAAAGAGAGAGAGAAAGATCTCCTTTAGTTATTTATTTGCAGAAGCTTTTTGGGATGTGACTGACCAGCAGCTTTTCACAGTACTAATAAAAAAACACAAGTCTCTTGATGAGAGTGGCCTTGTCCCCACAGTATTCACGCCCCAGCGACAATATCATCTCTACATGACCTCAGGAAGCTGTCATTTTTGAGTATGTTCTATCCAAGGAGAGATAAAGTTGAACAGTTTTTGCCTTTGTGGATTGTGACCATTAATACCTGGAGTAAATGTTACCTTATGCCCTGAGTGAATCATGTTCTAAATATGGTACTTGTAGCTGACAGTCCTTTGAACTTCTTCATAACGATGAACAGCCGTGGGGCCTTAGGCTGAGGTCATCAGAGAAGAAAGGATAGAATTAGTCTTGAAATATCTGTGGCTTCTGCTAAAGATATTTTTTAATGTTTGAAAATTCCATGTGTTAGTAGTTATGATCTTGCTGAATCCACCCCAAAAAGGGAGTTGAAGAGAATGAATGCTTGAAGTCAGAAACAGGACAACTCATTTCAAAAGCTAAAGTCACAGGAACGATGAGAAACAAATCTAAAAGCTATAATAAATAAAACTAAGATAAATAATATGTTAAAAATTTGTTAGGTTTCCTAGGGCAGTGCCTGTGGTTCAAAGGAATATAGCATCAGCCACATATGCCGGAGGTGGCAGGTTTAAACCCAGCCCCGGCCAAAAACTGCAAAAAAAGAAAAAAAAAGTGTTGGGTTTCCCTAAGATTTTAATATTGCAAATTTTTTAAAAAGCCAATAAATCTATTCTCTAATTGTATGTAAATCACAACAGATCCCCTAAGGAGGAAGTTACTACCATTAATGACATGAATAAAATGCCTGGTACATAAAGAGAGCTATGTGGTTTCATTTTTCTTTCTTTTTTTTTTTTTATTAAATCATTGCTGTGTACATTAATGCATTTACAGGGTATAATTTGCTGGTTTTATATACAATTTGAAATCCTTACAACAAACTGATTAACACAGACTTCACCACACTTTCTTAATTATTGTGTTAAGACATTTGTATTCAACACCTAGTAGATGTGACATGTAACCTTGTAAAATGCACCATAGGTGTGGTCCGACCAATTACTCTTACTCCACTCATCCTCCCCCCTCCTTTCCTCTTCCCCTCCTCTTTCCTCTTCATCCTGGGCTGTAGTTGGGTTATAGCTTTCATATGGAAGTGTGGTTGATTATATATTGGTTTCATAGTAGAGATGAGTACATTGGATACTTTTCCTTGCATTTGTGAGATACTTTGCTAAGAAGAATATGTTCCAGCTCCATCCATGTAAACATAAAAGGCAAAGCCTCTATCTTTTTAAAGGCTGCATAATATTCCATGGTGTACATATACCACAATTCATTCTTTAAAAGTCTGAGAGCTTCAACAAGGATTCACAGATATTTTAATAACTTGCACATTTTCAAGATACAAATGGGAACAAATTATACTTTCCCTTTATAAAGGGTATCTCAATTTCTAAAGGATGTAGAAATACTGCTTTCTGATTTGTGTCTTTCTAGAAGTAACACTTTCGTTAGTAATTTTGAATAAATTGTGAACATTTCTTCCTAATATCTGGTTTAGTGTGGTGGCTTCTAAGAGTCCACTGGGGGTTCACAACATGGACTTTGCTTAAAAGAGAGTTGATTGCTCCCTCAAGACCAAACTTTGCTAAATTATGTATTCTCTTCTCACATGTGGTTTATATTTGGCTCTCTTCTCTCTCTCAATCTCTGGTTATCATCCTTACTGTTAGTTCAATTGTCAAAATCTCTGTCTGCCAACTCAACTTTCTCCTTATCAAGATTTCCTTCCTATTTCATCTTGATACTCTCCCAGTATAGGTGGCAAGTTCTGGAGTAGAAGTGCAGGCCAAAGGCACAGTCAGGGGGTAGTGAGTTCAAGTCTCAGTACTGATACTTTCGATTTCTATGATTTTCAATGGACTGTGCCACCATTTACTCATCTATGAAGTGGAGATTAAAAAAGAAAAATTTTCCCTCTGGGTTGTAAGTATGAAATGATATACCTAATGCACATGAAACTCATGGCACCATTCCTGGAAAAGAATGAGAAATTGAGAAGCAGTAGTGGGATTAGGTGTTTGCACAGCCCTTGCTATCCTCATCAACTGTTTGCGTTCCAAGATCTTTCTTTGTATATTCTTTCCCTTGATTTACCCCAGCCTACCTGGTGAAACTCTAAATGCATCATCCCTAGGATGTCCCAACCTGGAAACTAGAAAATAGTTCATATCCATCTTGAAATCCCCACCTATAAAGAGGGAAACTCCAACCCAGTGCTCCAGGCACCGAAGTGAATGCAAAGTTGCTGAATCTGGGGACAGCAAATCCTGCATTCCTAGTGTGAACAGATAGTCTAGATCTGAGGCTAGCTCACCTGTATCTGAATGCTTTGTTCGTTAACTAAGCAATTGAGAAATTGGTCTCCATTCTCTAATCCCCTGCTTACTTCTTGCAATACTCATATGCCCACTCAAAGAAATGAGCACCACAGGCTTTATTCTCACCTAGGCAGACATCAGAGGAAGAGAGCTGGGGGGTAGGATTAGGCAAGGCTTGTCCTGTAGTTTGTTGTGAACTAAGAAAACTAAAAATAGTAGCACTCCTTCATTAATTTCTTTGTGAGTGTCCCAACCTCATTTTCTTCTGATGTCTTTTCTTATACACTTTAATGAAGTCAACATATTACCTAATTTTTCAAAAGACTCCACTTCTGGAGACCATATTTAGAGAGAGAGAGAGAGAGAGAGAGACTGTTCCATCTGACCCCAACATCGAAACTTTTGAAAACCTCTCGGAATTTATGGACAGCCCTTGGAACTGTATCTCAATGAAGCTTGTTGTGCCCTGCACTGCCCAGTATTCCAGAATCTGGGCAAAGATACAGAAGCAGAAACTAGTTAGCAATAATTTTTCCAGGCTATGCTGTGGAATTCTCTGGACACAGCTATATGAGTCTCAAGCACTCTACACCCTGTGCCTCCCTCACATCTGTAGCTCACTGTGTGTGGGTCTTCTAACCAGAAACCTAATACTTATAACATGTATGGCCAGCTCCAGAGCTCACACAAAGTAGATTTGTAAGAGTCTTATGGAGGACTTCCTCAGTTTCTTCCACCAGTGCCTTCCTCTCACAACATTTGGAGAAAGGGAGCTGCTTCTCAACTTCTAATTAACAGAGGTTTTAAAAAGTAGTAGGGCATGCTTAGTAGAGGAAGAGCATGGTCATATTCCTCAGGTAAGTGTTGGAGGTGCTTTAGTCCATTTTGTACTACTATAACATAATACCTGATCTGTATCACTTTTAAAGACTAGGTTTATTTCTTACAGTTCTAGAGGTTAGAAAGTCTAAGGTTAAGGGTCTCACATCTGATCCAGGTCTTATTGCTATGTCATAACTCAGAAGATGGAAGGACAAGAGAGTACACAAAAAGAAAGAGAGGGGAAGGGGCCCAAACACATCCTTTTATCAGTAACCCATTCCCAAATTCCCATAAGTGTATGAAGTTGAAACAAGTTACGCGATTCTAAAATGTAATGGTGGGTTAGGCATAAGAGCCACGTTTCCATTCCAAAAGAGAGAAATGGGCAAGAAGAAAGGAGTAACTTGTCTGAAGTAAGTTTGAAACCCAACAGTAAAATAAACATTAAGTCTTAAAGGTGGAGAATATTCTCCTTTGACTCAATGCCCTATATCCTAGACCCACTGGGGCATGAGTTGGGCCCTCAAGACCTCAGACACCCCACCACTATGGCTGCCCTGGCTCAATCCGCCCAATAGATCTTTCAGGCTGGAATCTTGTGCCTGCTGCTCACTCAGGGTACAAGTACACAATAGTGGCCCCATAGATCTGTGGCCTGGGTGCTGCCCCATTCCTTGACTCCTCTAGGCATTGCCCTTGTGAGGAATCTGAACAGTGGCCTCATCCCTATAGCTCTGCTGACATTGTCCTAGTAGGGGCTTTCTGCAGTGGTACTGCCCTAGCAACAAGTCTCTGCTTAGGCCCTCAACTGTCAATGACATCCTTTCAAATCCAAGTGGAAGAAAAATGGTCCTAGAGCTCATGCATTCTGTGCGCCCACAGAATTGTCATCCTATAGATACTATCAAGGGTTACAACTTATCCTATGCAGAGAAGCAGGTTGAGCAGCACGTGGGACCCCTTCATCCATGGCTAGGGCAACCAAGAGGCCCTGTGCTGGACTGAGGGGACCGGTGTCTAGAGGCAGCACACAGCAGTGAATGCTGAGGCCCCGTGAACATCTTTCTGGAAATCTTGCCCTTAGGGTTCTAGCGTGTCTTCTGGTACCTGAAATGGCTTTGGGGTCAGTATTCTATTAATAGAATTAATGGGGCTTTCTGCTATCTATATTAATCTGTTTACCAAATGGTCCCTTGGCCACACCCTTAGTATTTTCTCGCAAAAAGGTTTTTTGTTTACATCACTAAGCTGAGAGTTTTCCAGATATTTTTGTCTACTTTTCTTTTAATTGTAAATGGTACCTTCAAATAATTTCTCTCTTCTTTAATTTTACTGTAAGCAGCCAAAAGAAGTCATGCAGAACCTTGAATGTTTACCTACATAGGTATCTTTTCTGCCAAATATCTTATTTCATTGGTCTTAAGTTCTGACTTCTAAAAAAGTTCTAGGAACATTTTTCTGCCAAGTTTTTTGCAACTGTATGACAAAGATGGCCTTTACTCTGTTTTCCAGTACCTATGTCCTCTTTTCCTTCTAAGACTTCATTAGAATGGCCTTGCTAAGTCCAGAATTCTGATCACAACTCTTTAAGTAATCTCTAAGAAGATTTAGGTTTTCCCTACAGCTCTTGTCTTCTTCTGAGCACTCAGTAGTAGTAGTATTATCTTTATGCTTCTTTCACTGCAGCCTAGCCTCTTTCTAGCTCAACCCGCCACATTTCCCTAGCCTCCACCTATTACCCTGTTCCAAAGCTGCTTCTATATTTTTTAGTATTTGTTATAGCAACAGCCCCACTTCTGGTAGCAATTTTCTGCTTTAGTCTATTTTCTGCTACTATAATAGAATACCAGAGTCTGTATTACTTATAAAGAACAAATATATTGTTTACAGAACTAGAAATCGGAAAGTCCAAGGTCAAGAGTCCCACATTTGGTAATGGACTTCTTGCTGTGTTATCCTGTAGCAGAAGATGGAAGGACAAGAAAATACACAAAAAGAGAGAGAGGGGAAGATGACCAAACTCATCCTTTCATGAGAAACCCATTCTTGTAACTAGCCAACTTCAGCAATAACGGCATTAATCTGTATGTGAGGGCTCTGCCCTCATGACCTGCTTCTGTTTAAAGGTCCCACCTCTTAACACTGTTTCACTGGGAATAACCACATGAACTTTTAGAGGCAATTTCAAACCATAGGAGTAGGGGACCCTTCCTATCTTCCTTTTATTAAAACTAGTGGTTAGAGCATGTAACAAAGGCTCAAAATTGAGGATCCTGGGCCACTTTAGGCTCTGGATTCAGTTAGAGCTGGAAATCTCATGCACAGTCCACACTGTCATTGAATCACAGGGTCAAATGCAGCAGGTGAAATACAAAGTGTAATTCACACTCTTGAATGACTCAAGTTACCATAGCTATTGACTATTATTTCATTTACTTAAACTGTTAACGAGGTTTAAAATACTAAGGTAAGATTTTTTTCCCTCTGAATGCTGTTTCTTTTAGACAATGGCTTGAAATAAAATATGTCTGCTACTTGACCTGAATCTACTTTTAAATAGTCATATTGAATTCCCGAAAGTATAAACCGAGGTGCCTTCCAGATTTGGCTTTTACTATTGAATTGAGAACAGTATGACTTTGCCGTTGCTATTAATATACATCTATTAATTTATATTGCTTTAAGGTTTTATCTAAGAGACTAGAGATCCTTTGTAACTTGCTCCTTTGCTTTTTTGGCATTCTGACATTTTACAGATGAACAATTGTTCAATATGGAAAGTCTAAATGGCTCTCTTTATTCAATAAAGTATTGTATTATTGAATGAATTACAAAGCGGCAGTATCCTTTGCACATTAACTTTGAATCTGCTGCTCAGAGCAAAATCCTGATTTTCTTTCAGATGCTAATAACACACTGTCCAGGCAAAGTAAGGTTATTTTCTAAAAGGAATTGGCAAGACTTGGTTTGCTTTCATTACTTATTTTGTTTAATAATGGTTTCTCATGGTAACAGGGTAACTTTTTTTTTCTTTCAGCTGAAGCTTTTCTTCCTTGGGCAAGGTAAAATACTATTAATTATAGAACAATTAAGTAGAGAATATAACTCTCTTCTGATGACTCATGTTAATTGATGATTTTTTTTCTTATAAAAAGAATGAAATGAATTATCAATTTAACGTTATCAGTAAATGTACATAATATTAACTAAGTAGATTAATACGGTATAAAGTTTGTTGGACTTGGGGTAAATAGAGCTAGCTACCTGCTTCTTACATAGGATTAGAATGATCTACTATTAGGTGGGTGATGTTGACTCAGTCACAATAACTTCTTGTAATCTCAGTTTCCTTATCTGTAAAATGCAGATAAAACTGTGTTGTCAATATCCTAGGGTTCTGAGATGAAGTTAATGGGAATAGGGTTGTGAAAGAGCATTTTTAAGTAGACAGTACTATATACATACAAATTAACATGCCAAAATATACACTAGTTCTCATGTTATCAGAAAAACTTAAAAATTACTCCCATGAATTTTATTATAATGCCACAGCACTTGACCCAGGGCAAAAGAGTGAGACTCTGTCTCAAAAAATTAAGGAAAAGAAATGAATTAACTTTTTGAAGAAATTTAATACAGTCTGATGTAGGATTCCAGAGTTTGAATTACTTTCTCACTCTTCTGGTAAGTTGCTCTGAAACCTTAGATAAGAGTCTACATTTCTATGCCTTCATCTTTTCTCCCTTACTAAATTATGGTGACAGTAGTAGGATTTAAGAGACAAAATTTGAAGAAATCTGAACCCATTAGTCATGAATGTTAATAGTTTGGAAAAAGCAATACTGACAAATGTGATGAAATTTAATGAAAGGAAGTCTGATCATCACCCTCCACAGATCTTCTGGAGTTGGTAGTGGAGATGTCCATTCATCCTTCTCTATTGGAAGTGCTGGTGTGGTTAAAAAAAAAGTTAGCTGATAGATGAAGATAATTTTCTTTTCTTTTTCTTTTCTTTTTTTTTTTTTTTTTGAGACAGAGCCTCAAGCTGTCACCCTGGATAGAGTGCCGTGGCATCACAGCTCACAGCAACTTTCCATTCCTGGGCTCAAGCGAGTCTCCTGCCTCCACCTCCCAAGTAGCTGGGACTACAGGCGCCCGCCACAATGCCCGGCCATTTTTTGGTTGCAGCCGTCGTTGTTTGGCGGGCCCGGGCTGGATTCGAACCCAGCAGCTCAGGTGTACGTGGCTGGCGCCTTAGCCCATTGAGCCACAGGTGCCGAGCCAGATGAAGATAATTTTCAAATCACACGTGGCATATCAGCAAGAGCGAAGTTTTGAAAAATGACATTAATGGTGGATATTTCAGGAGTGGGAATTTAATACAGGGATTTGGCTACCCAGGTGTTGAAGGAATAAAAGAGCAAAATGAAACATCAAGGACATAGAAGAAAGTCAGCTGTGAGAAGCACAACCTCGTGGGTTGGGAGAAAAAGGAATGAGAACGGGAACTGCCAGAGCTGGCCGCTTTGAGGAAGGGGAGCTCACACCTCTGAGGAGGATGCAGGTGCCGTTGTGGGGACACGTTGGAGGCAGCGATAAGGGACTAGTTCTGAGATTTCAGAAAGGACCTAGGGGTGGACTCAATTGCTGCTGCTGAGATAAAGTGCATTACTGAGGGAATGGCAAGGAAATGGGGAAAAAGGAATTTCCTTTACCACTCCTCCAGCCCTCCATTCTGGGACTAGTGCCCCCTATGGGTGAGGTCTATAGGGAACCTACTGGGGAAGAAGAAACTGCGACTTTCAGAGTTCCCAACCCAGCATCACAAAGGATGGATCTGAAGTTGAGAAACAGTAATTTAATAACCAGCCCACGTGGTTTTCCATAGAGGTGGCTCTTTATAGTCTCAGGCCTGTTAGTATAAACAACCTGCCTTTGCTAGGGTGACTGTAGCCTGCTTCATTCTCTTTATTCTCTTTATTGTGGCAGTGATGATAACTTTCCACACAATGCGCCAAATCATACGTGATTCACCCTTGAAGCTTCTAATATTTAAAAAGGCCCCTCCCCTGAGTTTCCCCTTCCTTAGTCGCAGTGTCCCTAATGTCTCAGAAGAGTGTAGAAAACGCAAGGGGAGATGAATAGACTGATTTAGGAAACCACCTTAAATTGGTTGGCCTTTCACCTTTCCTGCTTTATGCCTTGGCTCCACCTCAGTGTGGTCTTAAAATAAGAGTTGCAGAACTGGAAGTGTTGTAAGATTCCAGACCATTCGTTTTCTACAGATGGAGAAACTGAGAGCAAAAGAAGTTAAGTGACTTGCTCAAACATATATTTAGTAACAACGTTGATACTGACTTCTGGGTTTCCTAATTGTCAGGTCTGATTCATTTTACTATATCTCACTGCCTCCTAGGATCAGATATTTATTTTACGCATGTCTATTGCCAGGATGAATGTTCATTGTCCTTAGACATAGCTATAAAATCACTAACAACTGCATCATGATTAGCACCAGAGCACCAGATGCTGGTATTTCCAAAGAAGAGACCCTATGCAGATGTATTTGTTTTGTTGTGTCACAGTGTTATTACCTTTGGTCACGATTATTATTAGGTAACAGACATCCATTTGGAGTAGAATGGTATGTTATATCTCACTAGCTGAGCAAACAGTATGCATTGACACTGAAGCTGAATCTGAAATATAATTTTGGTAAATTAGGGCTGGCTGACCAAACAAATTCTGTTACTGTCTTAAATATTACAAAAAACTTGAATATTACAAATATTACATTTAATAGTAAGACAAATTATATTACATTACAAATTTGTTAATATTGCAAATTAGCCTTTTCAAATTTTACAAAATGTTGCTTGAAATTTCTTTTATGTACAGGTATTTTTCAAGCAGTATTTTCATAATGTATATTTAAAACATTCTTTCATTCTTCCTTCTAGTGAATGCCCATGATGATGGTTAATTTTGCATGTAAATCTTACTGGGCTAAAGTATGTCCAGGTAGTTGGCAAAACATCATTTCTAAGGGTGATGTTTCTGGAAGAGACTAGCATTTGAATCAGTAGACTGGGTAAAGAACATCCACCCTCACTAATGTGGGCAGGCATCATCCAGGCCATTGAGAACGTGTATTGAACAAAAAAGCAGTGAAAAGGTGAATTTCCTCTCTCTCTTCTTGAGCTGGGACACCCACCTTCTCCTTCCCTTGGGCATTAGAGCTCCTGGTTCCCTAGTCTTTAGAGTTTGGGTCTAAACCCTACTACCACCTGTCCAGCCCTCTTCTCAGACCTTTACCGTTAGAAAGTTACCATCAGCTCCCTAGTCTTCAGGCTTTCAGACTCAGACTGGACCAGTCCACTGACCTTCCTGGTTCTCCAGCTTGCATTTGGATACTATGAATTCTTTCCCGTTATAACCATGTGAGCCAATTCCCGTAATTGGCTCCTTTTACATATCTCTGTATTTTCTATTGGTTCTGTTTCTCTGGAGATCCCTGATTAATAAACATATTTTCAGAAGTTACCATGAAGAGTAAAGGAAATCTTTAAAAATTCAATAAGTTACAATATAAAAATAGTAATTTCATTTTTTTATTTTTATCCGGTTGGGTTTCCAGTCCTTCAATTCCTTATAATTAAATTCAGTATATTTTTAAAAAATTATTTATTTTATTACTAAGCTCTAAAATTTATTACCAAAAGCAATAGTGAAATATGAGTAAAATTTTCTTTGCCATGGCATATTCTTCCCTAACCCATGAGTGTTTCAAACGACTCATTCTCAACATCAGTATCCTTTGCCAGCCTGAACATCAGGCATGTAGTGATCAGCTTCAGGGACTTTTTCACGAATTTGCTATCCTTTGAACTGTGTGCCGAAAAATGGAAGGGAGTATTTGTAGCAGAGGCATCAGCGTGTACACGGCTCAGGAAGGTGAAATAGTATGGCATTCGGGGAGCTGCACTGGTAATGTGGAGACCGAGTCAGAGATGTTTATAACCAATTGGATGAACACACATGAAACACACGAGGGAGATCTAGGCTGAAGATGAAGATGTGGCAGTTAATGTTGTCTTTAAAATCATGGGATTGGAGACCATCACCAAAAGAGAATTAAAAAGGAGGTCAAAGACAGAACATGAGAACCACTAACATACTGGGTAAACAGAGGAATAGAAGCCAGCTAAGTGACCTATGAAGAATAGTCACAGCAAGTGCACCGAGAAAACACGTTATGTCTGTGGGTAGCAGTAGGGAGAACAGAAATTCTTGCAAATAGGCTCTGGTCAATTATTATGTAGCATGGGGCATCTGCAGTGCTATACCCTAGCAACACAGGAAAAAAAAAAAAATAAAAGGCCAAAGACCTCCTCACAAAGGCAACAGAGAAAATGGGAGGACTGATATAGTTATCACAGGTAATTATGGTGAGAATGACAGGGCATGTTAAACATAGTATGTGAAGAGTACTGTATTCTCTACATTAATTCTGAAAATTCTATCTGTGGCTTGATTAAGCCAGAAAAAAAAATCGTGGGCAGCACCTGTGGCTCAGTAAGTAGGGCCCATATACTGGCAGGCCCCATATACTGTGGGTGGTGGGTTCCAACCTGGCCCCGGCCAAACTGCAACCAAAAAAATAGCTGGGCATTGTGCTGGTCACCTGTAGTACTAGTCACTCGAGAGGCTGAGGCAAGAGAATCGCCTAAGCCCAAGAGCTGGAGTTTGCTGTGAGCTATGATGCCACAGCACTCTACTGAGGGCAACAAAGTGAGACTCTGTCTCTAAAAAAAAAAAAGAAAGAAAAAATCCTGATATCTGTAAATATTTGAGAGTTGAGTGACCTAGTAACTATCCTTGAGAATTTTATCCACATGTGACAAAATCCCAGTAGAAAGTCAGGGGTGTAGAATAAACTACAACTCTGGGGAACTTTGCAAAAAGCAGGCTGGACTCCAGCATCTCAATCAATGACCAGGGTTCCTGAAAGAGTCTCAAGTTTGGACAACAGGGTAGAGGCCAATGCTGGGTAGCTCATCAGTATTAAGAGTTCTGGATTGGAAACCCAGTTTTCACAATAGGCCTTGGTGGAAAGACAAAGGCTAAAATTATTGTCTGGGTGTTCAATGCAATGCCATGAACATTTGTTCCTATAGACCTGAGCAACACGCTTTCAAAAAAATCAACTCACTGCAATCTAGTTAATTAACAAATTGATAACGTGGTGCTTTATTATTCTCAAATTTTCTAAGGTACAATGTTAATACTATTCTTTTAGCTGAAAAACTATTGTTTTAAAAGAAACACATTTAAAGGAAATAAGCTGGAAGGCTTAAATAAAATTACTGAATTCATGAAGGTAAAAGATACTGCATTACTT